>AWOL01S0019591.1:16665-23855 GCA_000715115.1 Nicotiana otophora | reverse complement strand
TACAAGAGAAGCAAAGCTTCGTAGACTCGGTCAAGTCGCTTATAGAATGCCGACGACTATTTTCCACTTAATTAATAAGTGAAGGGGAGATGGAAGCGAGTCTTAGCGAGCTTTATAAGGCCGACCACTACATAAGCCGCTGGCGGAGAAAGCATGAATAGCTTCCCTTCATTCATTGCTAAGCCAAGGTCCTAGGTCTCGGAGTCAGCCCGCGCTTTTTCGAAGAATCCTGCACCCATGGGCATACGGCCTGGCAGGCTTTCCCTTTCCGCCAGAGCTTCATGGGCATTTCCCCATTCCCCAATCAGATGTTTGGATGTGAGCTATACTCTGCGAGGAGACAAACAGGCGTATGGCCTTGCCATTTTACCTCTTTTCCCGTGTGACTAGGAATGCTCAGTGACAACCTCTCAATTGTCTCGCCTGGCCTCTCTTGCTACCATGGTAGCACCAAGTATGGTCAGCACCAATCGTGTTCGGGAAACAAAGCTTACACTCATTCAAATTTGTTCATCCTTCTATGCCCTGGGCCTTTTGCGCTTCTAACGTAAAAGGTGGCCGGCCATTCGTCAAGGCCCAGGAATCCGCTGGACATCTCAGCGGTGGGATTTGATAATCGTATCCAATCGAAGTTGTATTTTAGTGCTGCCCTAACATAAAGCGGAGCTTTTTCTAAATGGGTCGCTCCGCGCAAGACATTGCTTAGGACCAACGGGTCACATGATAGGTGAACGATCTACTTTGCACCTTCCAACCTTCAGCCCTTTGCCTATCTGCTTGATAGGCAAGTTACCTTGATCCGTCTTTGGCTTTGATTCATTACGCTCAGAAGCTCCAACAAGCCTAAAGTCTCTTTCCGCCTAAAACTCTGCCAAGTGAGCGCTGCTTTACGTTTGATCATATGTACCATAGAATGCTATGCGTTCTCCACTATTTGATCTTGCAAAGAGAGAATGTGTTTTTTCCTCTAACTTTATCTCGCATTCGAGGAGCAAAGAAAGCGGGCTTTCCCCAGCTACCGCAATCCTTGGGAAACCAAAAGAGCTACCGAAGGAAAGGGATATAGTCTCTCCCTTGGCGTTTGGAGAGGATAGGACAGAGAAGAAAACGTCCTTCGTGCAACATTTTTGCTTCATGCATCCTTACTAGTAAAAAAAGGTCTCTTCTACCAAGAAGGCATTCTGTTAGGAAGGCCGACCACTACATAAGTGGCCATCCGTCTAGGAGAGAAGCAAGCTAACTTTCTTTGATCCCCCTTCCCGGGCAGGGAAGAGAATGAAAATGGACCGCATATGGTAGTCGTGGTTAATTCATGGATCTTACGCATCGGAGCGAACTCTTCTATCGTGTTGCATTTTCTCTGGCGGACCCCCCCTCCCCCCGGTCCATTGTGCTGGAGCGATTTGAGAAGAATGATTAGGCTCATATTCTATTTTTTCTACAATGCCTATAGATGAAGTGCTTCATTTCAGATCAATTCTTCGCTGCAATCGCTTCGATCCACCCCCTCGGTGAAAAACCGTACTACGCCCTGAGAAATTCCTACCAGCACACTTTCCTGTACTCAAAGTGAATTGTTTAAGTGCTCTCCTTTGTCTCAATGTTTATCTTGTAACCATTCGATTCTGCCCCTAGAGCTATATCTTACTCCTCCTCCTTCTCCTTTAGGATAGGATCCTCCTTGGTCCATTTTACATAACACTCTCGGCCGCCCAAGAGGATTGGCTATCTTTCTCTATATATGCAATATCTTGAAAGGAAAAGAAAATCATCTACCTTCGCAATGTCATTGACTGGTATATTCATTGCATGGAATGCCACACTCAATTGTCCGTGACTGGGACCCGATCTTCATTAGCAATTTATGGCATGTGCTCTTTCGTTTACAACGGACACAATTTAATATGAGTAATGCTTTACACTATTTTCCCGGGTGGGGCTTCTGATGCCTAAACGCAGCAGGCCCCGCGAGTAGTCCAACAAATGAGAGATTGTCGACGAAGGGGTCACAAGTTGCACTTGCGATAATCCGAAGGTTGTGCAAGACCCCTTCAACCTCCCCCGTGTGTTAGCTTGATTGTACTTTCGCTTGCCTGCCTGACCTACTTTCTGGCTAGCTTCATTATGGCAAGCGCTACCCTAACCTAGTTAGCGCTATATCTTGCAAACGTCATCTGAATTGCCTTGCAAGTGCTACAGCTATATGGAAAGCCCGCTTCGCCTTCGTCTCCCATTGTAGTCGCCTTCTTCATATGGAAAGCGCTACCCGTTGCTTGCACTACATTGTCTAACGATAACCTTGCCTGACCGCTTCCACTCTGACTGAGCTGACCGTCGCACCTGACTTCTATATCCCATTATCCATAGATCTCCTTCCTTATTGTTGTCGGTCTAAGCAGAATGTTGCTAAGTCATATGTCTCATGAACACATTCGTAATGAGTATGGGTCTAGTAGGTGTACTAGTAAGGAAGCGAGGTGCTGAGTTTAGCGTCGACAAGGCAAGTAGTGGATCTTTATTATCGAATGATATGGGAGACAGTCAAAGCATCAATCTCAGCATCAACAGAAGAAAAGGACTGGCCGACCGCCATTCAAGAGAGATGCCGAAGGCTAGAACTTTTTTCTAGCTTTGAAAGATGGGCCGAAGGAAAGAGAAAGAGCAAACAAAGTCGCGGTCAAAGCAAAGAAAAAGATGCCAAAAAAGATTCACTTTATCTTCTAGCTCTCTTATCTTAGTGTGGGTTGCTTGCAAGACTTTCGATAGCTGGCTCAGCCGAACGGAATCACCGATCTAGATAGAAGGGTCATTCACTCCCTATTCTTTGAGAGGTTGCTTGCGACGGTAGCATTATCTAGGCAATCAAGGCAGGTCGAACAGAGTCAGTCCTAGGGTGAAGATCACCGGATGGAAAAATGGATTGAGCTAGCTAATCACTTGATGACTCGGTGGAGAATGGGAACAGAAAGTCTCTCTCATAAATGAATGAATGGGACTCCTCGTCCTGATCAAATTTGAGATTACGACAACCCGGGGAATCAACAGAAAGAGATGGGTCAGATATTGGAATCTGCCCAAAAGTCCTGACTTTTTTGAGATAGGACTTCGACCCGTATCTGGCCAACTCCTCGAATTGCTGGGTGCGGCATATTCATGGACTAGCAAAGCGAACTCTCAATTTGATCAGGAGAGCCTAGAGATCTCTCTATCTTTCCCCAAATTCTGACTAGCGCGGTTCTTTTTCTCGACCAATTTGAATTCCATTTAATTTTTTATTTTAAGTGTTGTAGAGTAGTAAGTAGCTAGGAGGATTTCAGTGAATGCTGCATTGAGAATCTCCAAAGAAATTCGAAGTGCCTATGATAGCGTATGATTATTCCTATTTGTGACCAACGGTTTCTTGCAAGAGGTGGCGGTCGACAGTGTTCCAAAGCACCATAACGACGTGCATTAGAGCATTATGGAAAACAATCTCCATCACCTGTAGTTTTGGGGATCGCCTTCGTCTTGGTATACTCTTTCCCTAATGCATGCTATTTACCATAAAGACACCGAGGTAAATTGCATGTGCTAGTTTCGGGGATGTTTTTTACACTACTATTGGTAACAACTCAAAGTGCCGGAATGATTCTAGTGGTGCAAGCGAAGGTTTCAGTCTTGTCGAGCAAAGCAACCACTAGTCGCCCTTAGTGCTCGAAAACACCCTTTCGCTTGCGTGAGCAACGGCCCCTAGCCTCCAGAGAAAGCATCTTTAGTGTTCCCGACCACCTGCGTTTCGTCTTTAGCATTCCAAACAACCAGTAGTGTGACCGATCTATGCTTAAAACAACCGATGATGCTAGCGATGACTTGTGGGGCCCCCTAACACCGAACAAAAACGACTAATGCTATAACGACTAGTGGTGTTATGGAACAACTACCCGACGAGTGGTAATAAGGACAAAGTAAGTAGGTTTGACAGTAGCATTAGGATGATTGGTTCTCGTAGTTGTAGTTCCCTAGTGCAACGACTCAAACAACTACGAGTGCTCCCAAGACAATGAGACTCATGCGCTATACCCTCGAGTATTGCTTGCGAAGCAACCGCAACTCGTTGTAGGTCCTCTCCAACCATTACAGTTGAGTAGCTTTCACACCTTCACATGAAAAGTGCGGTTGTTTTACCTAACGCATGGCTTCCCCAAAGCCAATAGTCGCATGAGTTCTACTAGGACATAACCCGTACGTTGAAAGAAACAGCATGATGCGTTCCGAAGTTGTCGTAGTTCTGTTACCGCCTTGTCGTCTTGCATTGGGAAGTATATGACATGCTTAATTCAAGGACACTCAATTTCAAGCTCAATTTCAGGCTATCGAAGCTCTGTTGCTTTCTGTCACATTTGTTCTCTCTTTTGTTTACCTTTTATTTTCACTTTCTTTTTATAGAATGTAGTGCCCGACAGTTTAAAGGAAGGGGTGAAGTCTCGAGATCCGCTCTAGTCGGATTTTAGATGTCTCTCTCCGGAGTCGCTCCTCTACCTTTCATGAAAGCATACGAGTCGTTATGTTAAGCTTCTATGCCGAGTCTTTATGTTATCTGTGTTAGAGAATTTAGATGTCCCTCGTGTTAAACAATCTAACATCAAGTTGTTAGGACCTTAGTCGCTATGAGAACACTTAACACAAGACTGAAAGTGTTAGTGGTTTATAAATCAGTCATCAAGGATCTTAGCCAAACGGTGACCGGCTACGTAAGCACTTTGGGCGCAGGTTTACCTGACGAATTGTCATAAAGACATCACTCTGCTATATATATATAAGAAAATTAGATTTTAAAATAAGATTCAATTAGTTAGAAGCATTCGCAGTTTTCAGTTCGTTTGTCATCATCTAAAAGGAAAAGAAAAGAGGAAAGAAAATTTTAAAAGACAAAACTACTAAACTATAAGTAGAAGTTGTTGAAGTAGAAAATGCTTGCTGCTTGCTTAGTGCATAGATCATATGCTATCTCATCACTCACTAAGGCTAGCAAAAAGTGATCGAATAAAGCATTTGTTCATACAACTCTTGAACCTCACACTCTATCACGCACGGAAAAGAAGCTGACTCAAAAATATTGGTCACAAAGCTTATTTTTACGTGTCAATAAGCTCTCAAAAAGACCTGATCCTTCCCTAACAATGAAACTTGACCCTAGTGAAGGTAGTCGATGAGATGAATAGGTGGTTTCCAAAGGATAGAGTTATTATATATGACGTTCTCTCTGTATTTGATAAATGCCTTAGCTGTGGGATAGAAGGATTTTCTTTCAAGTCTTCTTTTCTTTGATCGGCTAAGTCCTTGACTTGAACACTTCACTGAAATCATGTATAACATCATCCCTTAGTGGACTGATTCAACCTTGTATCATATCTTACAGCCCTTAGACCGGTCTTCTCTCATTCATGCCTTCCTTCAAGGTCTATTCTTTTGGATATCCTTGTTTCCTTCTTTCCTGAAGCATCCTTTTCTTATGATTGATGGGACTTCTGCCTGAACTCCCTTGACCTAACCTCTCCTTGACTTGCCGTAGACAAGACTTCCCCAACTGTGATGGTCCCCTTCGGCTAGTTCATTCACAAGTGACCCTGTCTTCCATCAGCTTCTTCCTCCTAATGGTTTGGTCCCTCTCTCCCTTGTCAAAGCTTAGTTATCCGTGAATGAGAACATATTTTTCTTGTTGGCTGGTAGCTCCCTGGTTGTTTAGCTCGTAATCTCGTTTTGACTCTTTGATCATCGAGAAAGAAAGTTGCGATTACCTAAGGTGAGGTTGACCTTCTTTATAGCTTATAAGAGGTTTAGTTTAGGCCAGTACTCTATTGTTCTATGAAATTGATATTTTTAGGCAATACTTATGAACTTAGCTCAGACTGAATCCGCATCCTCCTCTGTAGCTCTTCTATAAGAGTGGACCTTGTATCCAGTCATATTCTTTTCTCTTAAGTTCCTTCTGGAACACCTCATGTTGGGACGTCTGCACCTCTTTCTATTTTGAGACTGACACAGGTTCCACCAATCATGCTCTATCCAGTTGGAGGTCATCTGAACCTGAAACCCTATTCCAGATTCCACTCTGCTCCTACATCAAATCCATCCTCCTCTGTAGTTCACGTTCATAGAGGGAGAGTTCCCAAATGAAGACTCCAGGTCACTGAAACGAACACAAGGCTTTAGCAAGTCACCCAATGTAGGACTAATTACCTCCCATCCATTCTAGCTACTCCACCTTGAGCCAATCTTATTCAATGGATTGTGACTTTCTCACTTGAGCTTTCTATCGAATTTCCATTGATGGACTAGTGGACTCATTGGACTCTTCCATCTAATCTTGAGCCCGAAGCGAGTGAAACTCGTCCTTCATTTCATACCTCAGTCCGGTGCCTGTGGGTTCTATCACCATGACCTTTTTGTATTTGATTCAATCCTCTTTTCGTATTGAATATTTATAGTAGGGGCTCCAGTAGCGAATGAAATGAATAACTTTGATTCGGCAAGGATCTTACCCCCCTTCTACTTCGGAATGATTCAAAGAGAAAGATCTCAAATATCTGGAGTTTCTTTTTGTATATTATATGGATGATCCGGTCCGCAAGGACCATGATTGGGAATTGTTTGATCGTCTTTCTCTGAGGAAGAGTCGAAATAAAATCAACTTGAATTTGGGACCGCTATTCGAAATCTTAGTGAAAGACTGGATTTCTTATCTCATGTCTGCTTTTTNTATGAATTCCATTGGACCCAGAAATGATACATTGGAAGAATCCGTTGGGTCTTCCAATATCAATAGGTTGATTATTTCGCTCCTGTATCTTCCCAAAGGAAAAAAGATCTCTGAGAGTTGTTTCCTGAATCCGAAAGAGAGTACTTGGGTTCTCCCAATAACTAAAAAGTGTAGCATGCCTGAATCTAACTGGGGTTCGCGTTGGTGGAGGAACTGGATCGGAAAAAAGAGGGATTCTAGTTGTAAGATATCTAATGAAACCGTCGCTGGAATTGAGATCTTATTCAAAGAGAAAGATCTCAAATATCTGGAGTTTCTTTTTGTATATTATATGGATGATCCGATCCGCAAGGACCATGATTGGGAATTGTTTGATCGTCTTTCTCTGAGGAAGAGTCGAAATAGAATCAACTTGAATTCGGGACCGCTATTCGAAATCTTAGTGAAACAC
>AWOL01S0019589.1:0-10717 GCA_000715115.1 Nicotiana otophora | reverse complement strand
TCTATGCTTTTCCTGCCAGGCCAGATGTTGTTGCCTCAGATGCAGTGATCACAGGTATTGTTTTAGTATGCCACAAGGAGGCTTCTATATTATTTGACCTTGGTTCTACTTATTCATATGTATCATCGTATTTTTCTCATTATCTGGATATGCCCTGTGAGTCCTTAGTTTCACTTGTTTGTGTATCTACACTGGTGGGCGATATTATTATTGTGGATCATGTGTATCGATCGTATGTGGTAACTATTGGGGGACTGGGGACTAGAGTTAATCTTTTATTGCTCAATAAGGTTGATTTCGATGTAATTATGGGTATGGATTGATTGTTTCCATGTCATGCTATTCTGGACTGTCACGCAAACACTGTGACGTTGACAATGTCGTGGTTGCCAAATGTTGAATGGAGAGGTTCTTTAGATTATGTTCCTAGCAGGGTAATTTCTTATTTGAAATCCCAGCGTATGGTTGTGAAGGGGTGTTTGTCATATTTGGCTTTTGTGAGAGATGTTGATGCAGATACTCCTACTATTGATTCAGTACCGGTAGTGAGAGCCTTTCCCGATGTATTTTCTGCAGATCTGTCGGGTATGCCGCCCGACAGGGATATTGATTTCGGTACTGACTTGGTGCAGGGCACTCAGCCCATTTTTATTCCTCCGTATCGTATGGCACCAGCTGAGTTAAGGGAATTGAAAGAGCAATTTCAGGAATTTCTTGATAAGGGGTTTATTAGCCCTAGTGTGTCACCTTGGGGTGCACCGGTACTGTTTGTGAAAAATAAAGATGGTATTATGCGGATATGTATGGATTACAGGCAGTTGAACAAAGTGACAATCAAGAATAAGTATCCTTTGCCGCGTATTGATGATTTATTTGACCAACTTCAGGGAGCGAGGGTATTCTCTAAAATTGATTTGAGATCCGGGTACCACCAGTTAAAAATTCGCGATTCGAATATTCTAAAGACGGCATTCATGAATCGTTATGGTCACTATGAATTTCTTGTGATGTCTTTTGGGCTAACCAACGCCCCATTAGCATTTATGCACTTGATGAATAGTGTATTCCAGCCATATCTTGACTCATTTGTCGTGGTATTTATTGATGATATTTTGGTGTACTCACGTAGCCAGGATGAGCATGCACATCACTTGGGTATTGTATTGCAGAGGTTGAAAGAGGAGAAACTTTATGCCAAATCCTCTAAGTGTGTGTTCTGGCTTAGTTCGGTAGCATTCTTGGGACACATAATGTCCAGTGAAGGGATTAAGGTGGATCCGAAGAAAATAGAGGCAGTTCAGAATTGGCCCAGACCATCTTCAGTTACTGAGATTCGGAGTTTTCACGGCTTAGCCGGTTATTACCGTCGCTTCGTGGAGGGTTTCTCGTCTATTGCATCACATATGACTAAATTGACCTAGAAAGGTGCTCCGTTCAGGTGGTCAGATGAATGTGAAGAGAGCTTTCAGAAGCTCAAGACATTTTTGACTACAGCTCCAGTATTGGTGTTGCCTATGGGTTCAGGGTCTTAAACTGTTTATTGTGACACGTTGCATATTGGTCTCGGCGCAGTGCTTATGCAAGACGGTAGGGTGATTGCTTATGCGTCCAGACAGTTAAAGGTAAATGAGAAGAATTATCCGGTCCATGACCTTGAGTTAGTAGCTATTGTCCATACCTTGAAAATTTGGCGGCATTATTTGTACGAGGTCCATTGTGAGATTTACATTGATCATCAAAGTCTACAACATTTGTTTAAACAGAAGGATCATAATTTGTGGCAGTGAAGGTGGTTGGAGTTGCTTAAGGATTATGATATCACAATTCTCTATCATCCCGAAAAGGCCAATGTGGTGGTCGATGCCTTGAGTCATAAAGCGGAGAGTTTGGGCAACTTAGCATATTTACCGGTAGTAGAGAGGCCTTTAGCCTTAGATGTTCAGGCATTGGCCAACCAGTTTGTTATATTGGATGTTTCTAAGACGAGTCGAGTTTTGGCTTGTGTGATTTCTCGGTCTTCTTTATATGATCGTACTAGGGAGAGACAGTATGATGATCCACATCTGCTTGTCCTTAAGAATACGGTTCAACACGGTGATGCCAAGGAAGTCACTATTGGAGATGACGGTGTATTACAGATGCAAGGTAGGGTATGTGTGCCTAATGTAAATGGTTTGCCTGAGATGATTCTCCAGGAAGCTCACAGTTCACGGTACTCTATTCATCCAGGAGTCGCGAAAATGTATCAGGATTTGAGACAGTACTATTGGTGGAGGCGAATGAAGAAAGATATAGTTGGGTTTGTAGATCGGTGTTTAAATTGTCAACAGGTAAAGTGCGAGCATCAGAAACCGGGAGTATTACTTCAGAGACTTGAAATTCCGTAATGGAAATAGGAGCGCATTACCATGGACTTCGTAGTTGGACTTCCACGGACATTGAGGAAGTTTGATGTGGTTTGGGTGATTGTAGATCGGTTGACCAAAACCGTGCATTTTATTCTAGTTGGTACTAATTATTCTTCGGAGCAGTTGACTGAGATTTATATCTGCGTGATTGTTCGCCTACACGGTGTACTAGTGTCCATCATATCATATCGAGGCACACAGTTTACATCACAGTTTTGGAGAGCAGTGCAGCAAGAATTGGACACGCAGGTTCAGTTGAGTACAGCATTTCATCCTCAGATGGACGGACAGTCCAAGCACACCATTCAGATATTGGAGGATATGCTACGTGCTTGTGTCATTGATTTTGGGGGTTCTTGGGATCAATTTCTGCCACACGCGGAGTTTGCCTACAATAATAGCTATCAGTCGAGTATTCAGATGGCTCCGTATGAGGCTTTGTATGGAGATGGTGCCGGTCTCCGGTGGGTTGGTTTGATCCGGGTGAGGCTAGGCTATTGGGTACTGGCTGGGTTCAGAATGCTTTAGAGAAGGTCAAAGTGATTCAGGAACGACTTCGCATGGCGCAGTCTAGACAGAAAAGTTATACCGACATAAAGGTTCATGATGTTATTTACATGGTTGGGGAGAAGGTTCTGCTCAAGATTTCACCCATGAAGGGTGTGTTGAGGTTCGGGAAGAAGGGCAAGTTGACCCTCGGTATATTGGGCCTTTTGAGATACTTAAGAAAATTGGAGAAGTGGCTTATGAACTTGCTTTGCCACCCAGTCTATCAGGTGCTCATCCAGTGTTCCATGTATCCATGCTCCGAAAGTATGTCGGGGATCCGTCTCATATTTTGTATTTTAGTACAGTGCAGTTGGACGGTAATTTGACCTATGATGTGGAGCCGGTGGCTATGTTAGACCGGCAAGTTCGAAAATTGAGATCAAAAAACATGGCTTCAGTGAAAGTGCAGTGGAGAGGACAGCCAGTCGGAGAAGCTACTTGGGAGATTGAGCAGGAGATGCGGAGTAAATATTCACACCTATTTGAGACTCCAGTTATGATTCTAAGCTCGTTCGAGGACGAACGTTTGTTTAAGAGGGGGAGAATGTAACGACCCGGCCGGTCGTTTTGACTATTGCAATCCCGTTCCCCACGTACTGCTCAAACTGTGATTTACGTTTGTTATTTGGCTTGCCGGGGTAATTGGTTCGGGTCCGATGAGGCTTTGGAATGATTTGGAACACTTAGTTCCAAGGTTTAGAATTTAAGTTGAAAATGTTGGCCGGATGTTGACTTATGTGTAACGACCCTGGAGAAATTTTGCTAAGGAAATTAAGGTTTTGTGGTGCCGAGGTAGATCAATTAGTTCAAAGATTATAGAAATTTCTCACGGCAAGCTTGTTCGCCGCGGCTCAGACTTTTTGGGTTGAACAATGCACCGATGTGTAAAGGAAAATTTTTGCAGGAAAAAAAAGGTCATTTCTGCGATCACTATGAGGTCGCAAAATCACTCTGCGGACCGCATAATGGTCGCAGAGTGGATCAGGAGAGGGGCAAGATTTGAAAAAAATCTGCAGTGCATTATGCGACCGCAGAACAGGTATGCGGGCCGCATAATAACCGCAGACCGGGTCAGTCACGCCCAGTTTTGGAGGCCAAATTATGCGATCGTTATGCGGACCGCATATGTGTTATGCGATCGCATAACTGCGTCGGAGCTTCCATTCTTTCTAATTTTTTACCTGACCCAACTTCGATTTATAGCCCTTGAAGCTCATTTTTTAGCCAAAAATCTAACATTTTAGAGATAGGTGAGAAAATTTTAGAGACAGAAAGTGAAGACTTAGTCATTTATCCATCAATTCTTGTTCAAGGTTTGAAGATTTCACAAGGATCTCGCTAGGGCTTCAAAGAGGTAAGAATTTCTTTCCCCAATTCTTCAATTTCGGGTTTGGGGTAAAGATGGGTAATTAAAAGTATAATTCTTGGGTGTTAGAGTATTATTTATACATACACATACCAATAAGATTTATGGAAGGATTATTGAGTTCTAATAGGTAAAGATTGAGTTGTAGATGGTAGAAATCTTCAAAGACTTTAATTGAAGATTTGAGGGTTTGAGTTAATGTTGGAATTTGGTGAAATTTGTATGGTTGGACTCGTGGTTGGATGGGCGTTCATATTTTGTAACTTTTGTTGGTTCCGGGACATGGGCCCCATGGGCGATTTTTGAGTTAATTTCAGATTTTATTGGAAAATTAGTATTTCCTTATCGAATTAATTACAATAATTGGTATTGACTGAATCGAATTAATTGTGGCTAGATACGAGGCTTTCGGAGACCAATTCTCGTGGCAAGGGCATAGCGGAATAAAGAATTACACGGTTTGCGATAAGTAACAGTTTTAAATCTGGTCCTGAGGGTATGAAACCTCGAATTTTTGTGTCATGTGACTATTTTGGAGGTGACGCACATTCTAGGTGATGGGCGTGTGGGCGTGCACCGAGGGGATTGTGACTTGGTCCGTCCCGTGAAAACTGTAAAGTTGAATAATTTGTAGATAGTTATATGTCCTCTATGTGTTGTGGAAATTTGACTATAAGTCATGTTAGAAACCATATTTAGACTATATGTTGGTATTGTTGGGACCCACAGAGGTCGTGTACATGTTGAATTATCTGCTTAAATTTTTATTTTGTACTCAGTCACAGTTTACTTAATTATTTTATCTCAGTATCTATTGTTCATTATTTGTGTATCATATCATTGTTGTTTGGGCTGATTTTATGATTATTGAGAGCCCGAGAGATTTATGACTGAGTGAGGCCGAGGGCCTGATTGTGAGATATTATATTATAGCACGTGAGGTTTCCGTGCGTGATATTATAGCACGTGAGTTGTCCGTGTGGATCCTTGTATTATACTATAGCACGTGAGTTGTCCGTGCAGCACGTGAGTTGTCCGTGCAGCACGTGAGTTGTCCGTGCGGATCCAGATATTTAAACTATGGCACGTGAGTTATTCGTGCAGCACGTCAGTTGTCCGTGCAGATTATAGCGCTTGGGCTGTAGGAGCCCCTTCGGAGTCTGTACACCCCCAGTGAGCGCGGGTACCCATTGAGTGTGAGTGCTGAGGGGTGAGAGCCGAGTGGTTGAGTTGTTATGACGAGTTGAGTGATTGTTGCCCTAAGAGGGTGTACTTGCTTTTCATTTGTTTTGTTGTTGCACTTAGTTGCTATCTGTCATTGTTGTGCAATTTTCTGAAGGATTTTATATCCAGATTACATTAACTTGAACTGTATAGAACTGATTTGGTTTAAACTGCTGGATTTGAAAGCATGTCGAATATCTGCTAGAATTACTGAAAATGAACTATAACTGTGTAGCTTATCATTATCTTCAGTTCCTTAGTTATTATTGTTACTTGCTGAGTCGGTTGTACTCATACTACACCCTGCACTTCGTGTTCAGATCCAGGTGTTCCCGGATATAGCGAGTGTTGATTCTCTCGTACAGTTGATTTTTCGAAGATTCAGAGGTAGTTGCCGTGTTTTGCTAACCTTGTTTCTCCTTCCTTATCTCCTTGTTTACTTTATTTGTTCTTAGACTATTATAGACTGTACTCTTTAGACTTGTATTCACATTAGATGCTCATGTACTCAGTGACACCAAGTTTTAGGGAGTGTTTGTATCAGTATTTGTGGGATTTTGTATTGTATTTAAATATTATATTTTCAAACTTAAAAGAAATTGTGGTTTTATCAGCTTGCCTAGTATCGAGATAGGCGTCATCACGACAGGTTAGGATTTTGGGTCGTGATAGTTCTTTGGATCAGTTCTTGCCACTTGCGGAGTTTGCCTATAATAACAGCTACCAGTCGAGCATTCAGATGGCTCCATATGAAGCATTATACGGCATGCGATGTCATTCGCCAGTTCGATGGCTTGAACCGGGAGAGGCTCGGTTGTTGGGTACCGATTTGGTACAGGATGACTTAGATAAGGTCAATATTATTCAGGATCGACTTCGCACAACTCAGTCTAGGCAAAAGAGTTATGTCGACCGTAAGGTTTGTGACGTTGCATTCATGGCAGGAGAAAGAGTATTACTCTGAGTTTCACCTATGAAAGGTGTAATGAGATTCAGAAATAAGGGCAAGTTGAGACCTAGGTATATCGGACCCTTTGAAATCTTGAAAGGGTGGGTGAAGTAGCCTATAGGCTTGCTCTACCACCTAGTTTATCAGCAGTTCATTCGGCGTTTCATGTATCCATGCTTCGGAAATATTATGGTGATTCGTCCCATGTGTTAGACTTCAGCTCAGTTCAATTGGACAAAGATTTGACTTATGATGAGAAGCCGGTAGCTATTCTAGCTCGGTAGGTCCGTCAGTTGGGGTCTAAGAGTTATCCTTCAGTTTGGGTATAATGGAGAGGTCAGCCGATTGAGGTAGCTACCTGGGAGTTCGAGTTGGACATATGGAGCAAATATCCACATCTTTTCACCAGCTCAGGTACTTCTCTAATTCCGTTCGAGGACGAACGTTTTCTTAGAGGTGGAGATTGTGATGACCCAAAAATGTCATCTTTAATTTAAACATTCATTTCTGTGTTCTATGAAGATGTTGAGAGCTTACCTGCTATGAGTTACGTATCACCCGAATAGTTGATGTTAATGGCATTCCTTTCCTAGTAATATATTGCTTATGATGCCACTGTCAGTATTGTTTTCATGTTGTGTTACATTGATTGGATTATTTATGTGTTGTTAGGATTGGTTTCAGAGATTCTCTGGCAGGTGGATAGGCCCGGTTACAAAGGAAACTCTGGCGAAATTTTTGAAAATTTTGGGAGTTAGTAAAAATTAGAGAAATTAAAATGGGTGAAAGAAGAGATAAGTTATGTTATGTGTTTGGGGGCGGACTCTACTTCTCATTTGAGGATTATTAATATTATGGATACCAATTGGATATGACAACAAATGTACGAGGCATATTATACGTGATGTGGGGTCTAAGGAGAGGCCTAAGTCTAAGTCAAGTTGGAAAATTTCATAATAGACTAAAGTTTCAAATGGGTACGCACAAGATCAAACTTTGAACGAGCATATATAAATGTATATAAGGAATTATGTGATTATATACCTATAAAATGAAATATCTTTGAGTATAGTTTCTAACGCTTCAAACCATTTGTCATTTGAACACTCCTACAAGAAGTTATGACCAAATTACCAAAAGCTGGCAGAATGCGAGTCTGCGGCCAAATCTGCGATCGCATAACCATTATGTGATCGCAGAAGTGGTTATGCGACCACAAAACTGGTCGTTGACCTGTCCAGTAAAGCCCATTTCTGGGCATCGATTCTGCGGTGCATTGTGCGACCCGCATACCCATTCTGCAGTCCATTATGCGACCACATACCTGATTTCGGAGGGTTAATTTTCCTATTTTCATAACCCGACTCCATTTTGATAAATAGCCCTTGGGGCTTATTTTGGGGTTTTTTTCTGAGGGTTTTAGAGAGAGGTTAGAGCATGTTAGAGAGAGAATGAGGAAACCTAACATTCTAATCATCCAATCTTGCACCAATCTTCAAGAATCAAGGAAGCTAATCACAAGGTCTTCATTCAAAAGGTAAGGTTCTAACCCTTATTCTTCAATTTTGAGTTTGGGTAAAGATGGGTAATTGTGAGTGTGATTCTTGGATGTGAGAGTATTAGTTATACATGCTTGTACCAATAAGGTTATGGAAAGATTGTTGGGTTCAAATGGGTAAAGATTGGATTGAAAATAGTAGAAATCTTTAAAGATTTTAATTGAGGAGTTGAAAGGCAATCTGATGTCGAAATTCGATAATTTTGTATGGTTAAACTCGTATCGGAACGGGTGTTCGGATTTTGTGAGTTTTTCCGGAATTTGAGATGTGAGTCCTACTGTTGACCTTTAAAATAAATTTCGAATTTTAATCCGGAAAATTTATAATTTCATATGGAATTAGTTCCTACAATTCGTGTTGAGTATGTTGAATTGTTTGTGATAGATTTGAAGCTTTCGGAAACGAATTCTCGAGGCAAAGGTGTATTGGAATCTTGAAATTTATTTGCAAAGCGAGGTAAGTGTCGTGGTTAACATTGGCTTGAGGGAATAGAACCTTAAATTATTTGTTATGTGAAATGCATGTGAACGACGTATAGGCGAGGTGACGAGTATCTTNGGTGAGGTGACGAGTGTCTATACGTCGTCAAATTAATTATTTGCATAATTACTTGAAAAATCATGAATCGTTTTAAATCATTAATTAATTATTATATTAATTGTTTCTCTCGTGTTCTTTGCTCAATATCATACCTTGAATCCATGCTATAATTGCTACATTCTTATTTGATTTATGTGACTTAATTGCCACTTGACGTTTAGCATACTAATTATTAAAATGCCTATTACATCCTTATTTTCCACAATTAATTGCTACTTGTCATCACTTATTTCTAATAAATTATAATTATTGTATGCTTGTTGTCTTATAATTTAATATTAATTATTGAATTTATTGGAGTAATTTATTTTATAAAAATTGGTAAATCATATTATTGGAGGAGCGGGTTGCACGCCGCAACAGAAATGAAAGTGAATATATTGGAGGAACAGGTTGCACTCCGCAACAGAATTGATTGAAATAAATATATTGGAGGAGCGGGTTACATGCCACAACAGAATTGATTGAAAAGATATATTGGGATCGGGTTGCACGCCGCAATAGAATTGACTATGAATATATTGTGAGATCGGGTTGCACACCGCAACGAAAACTGATTCAAATAATAATTGGTTATGACTGTCGAGTTGGCTTCAGCTGTTGAAAATAGATACCTATTTTATTTCTAAGATTGTTGTTATTATTGTTATTGCGTACAAGTTAATGTAAGTGACCCGCCTTAGCCTCGTCACTACTTCATCGAGGTTAGGCTCGGCACTTACTGGGTATATGGGGTCGTTTGTACTTATACTACACTCTGCACTTCTTGTGCAGATACCGGAGTTGGTCCCAGCGACGTATAGTATATTTTCTCGGATTCAGCTATTCGCATGAGACTTGAGGTATAGCTGCATGGCGTACGCAGTTCTGAAGTCTCCTTCCACTTTACCATAGCTGTATTTATTTCAGACGGTTTTATTTTCATTCAGACCTTTATTTGTATTATTCTAGTAGCTCGTGCACTTGTGACACCAATTCTGGGATGGTATTTAGACATCGCTATTATTATGGATTATTCACTACATTTCAGACTTTACTTCCGCATTTGTTTCTTTGTTATTAATTAATTTAAAATTGTTTTAAAATAGCGAATATTATTCTAACATTGGCTTGCCTAGCAAGTGAAATGTTAGGCGTCATCACGGTCCCGAAGGTGGGAAATTTGGGTCGTGACACTCCTGTTGTGTTCCTGCTAGCAATGAATCATCCTTTCATCTATTTGTGCAAAGCCAATTTGCTATAAGGGTATGGACTTTCTATGCGAACTATTTTGGGGCCAGATATAACGCTTGTCATCTTAAGAATCTCATGTGGAGCTGGTGGAGTCAGAATACTGGCAATAATATGCTAAACCTCGCTCTAAAACTTATCCCCTCTCTGGTTTGCTGGGAACTATGGAAAAGAAGGTGTGCTTCAAAGTACGGCCATGTGAATGTATCAGTGAGAAAAGTCATTCATGAAATCTTTCTAAACCTGAAGATTGTTATTAGAGAAGATTATCAGCACTTGCCTCTGAACTCGAATTGGAATCAATTCTCTGAGATAGTGGAAAGGTTCAAGCCTAGACTGACCAGTATCCCAGTTTATTGGTTAAAACCTCCTTCAACTAGATACAACTTGAATATTGATGGAAGTTCTATGATCACTGATAGCAAGGCTGGAGCAGGAAGAGTACTTAGAGATCAGAGTGGTTCTATGGTTATGGCTTTCTCTGTCTCCGTGATCTTTTGCTCTAATAATATGGCTGAGATTTAAGCAGCAAACTTTGGATTGCAATGGTGCATGGATAATAATTTCAACAATATTGTATTAGAATTGGACTCTAAGATAGTAGTTGACATGATCAATGGGTCTAGTAAACCTTCCTGGAAGTTGCAATACTGGATCACTAGTATTCGGGACAAGATAGCGCATCTTAATGCTGAAGTTTCTCAGGGAAGCTAACATGACTGTTGATGCCTTGGCAAAATTTGGTGCTATTGACGATTCCTCCAGAATCTTCACAAATACTAATGAACTTCCTCGAGCTGCTAGAGGAAGTTATATTATGGATAGGACTGGT
>AWOL01S0019588.1:6761-18005 GCA_000715115.1 Nicotiana otophora | reverse complement strand
ATCTCCGGGAATACCATTCCGTAGTCCCAAAGTAAATGTGCAGGGCAGGGGGATCTCCCAGAATACCGTTCCGTAGTCCCAAAGTAAATATGATTTTAACAACTGCACATCAAGTGCTCACATATCACAACTTGCCACAGAAATCAACAATACATCATTTTCCACAATAAGGAGCCCATGGCTCGACCATAATGTGTACAAAATCTTAACAAAATATATTTCACATAAATTCAAGGTGGCAATCACACCAAATCATCATATAGAAACAATTTCAACAAACAAGGATCTAGGCATGACAAATAGAGGATTTAATAAGTGCCAATAATTTCCAATCTAATACATAAGGGCATCTAAGGATTTTTAATCAATGAAATTCGCACATATAAACCAAGTACGTACTCGTCACCTCGCGTACATGATTTTTAATTATACAATTTGCACATAAGACTCAATGCCTAAGGAACAATTCCCCCACTCGAGGTTAAGCAAGACACTTACCTTTTTGAAGTTAGGCCGATATTCCAAAATCGCCTTCTTGCTTGAATTGACCTCCGGACGGCTCCAATCTTTCTTGAGCCTTCCTTACATTACTACGAGGTTCCGAAAATTCTAGCAACTTCAAACTATTTAGAAGCATAACAAAAGTGAACTATAATTAGGAAGATTTTCATGGTTTCAGCTCATTTGAGCATTTTATCAAACACTAGGTGTGCAAATTTGGTTACAAGATTCTTTTACAAGATTTTCTTCATTCCACAAACCAATCTTTACTTATTTGATCTCAACAATCTTCCCACAAACCTTATTGTTACAAGCATATATACATAATACTCTTACACCCAAGAATCATACTCCCAATCACCAATCCTTTATCCCAAACTCGAAATTGAAGACTAGGGGTTGAATCTTATCTCTTTGATGAAGATCTTGTGATTAGCTTCCTTGATTGTTGAAGATTGGATGATTAGAATGTTAGTTTCCCTCCTTCTCTCTCTAAAATGCTCTTACCTCTCTCTAAACCTCTTAGAAAAACACCCCAAAATAAGCCCCAAAGCCTATTTATCAAAATGGGGTCAGGTTATGAAAATAGAAAAATTAACCCTCCGAAAGCAGATCTGTGGTCGCATAATGGACCGCAGAATGGGTATGCGGGCTGCAAATCTGATCGCAAAATCGGTGCCCAAAATTGGGCTCTTCTGGTCCATTCTGCGACCAGTTTGCGGTCGCAGAAGCAGTTTTGCGATCGCATAACTGTTTTGCGATCGCAGAATTGCATTTTTACAGCCTTTGGTAATTTGGTCATAACTTCTTGTAGGAATGTCCGAATGACAACCGGTTTGAAGCGTTGGAAACTAGACACATAGGCCTATACTTTGATAGGTAATACACTATATAACTCTTCATATCAAGAGAGGTATGCTCATTTGAAGTTAGATCTTGTGCGAACTCACTTGAAACTTAGTCTATTATGAAATTTCCAACTTCAACATTCGATGCCGAAACCTATCGAATCAAGTCCGATTGACCTAAAATTTTGCACACAAGTCATAAGTGATATAACGGACCTATTCCAATTTCCAGAATTGGATTCCGACCTCGTTATCAAAAATTCAACTTTCGATCAAACTTTTCGAAAATCGTCTATTTTCCAACTTTCGCCAAAATACGTCGAATTATCCTACGGACTTCCAAATCCAAATCCGAACACACGCCGAAGTCCAAAATTTCCATACGAAGCTATTGATATCATCAAAATTCTATTCCGAGGTCGTTTGCTCAAAAGTCAATTCTTTGGTCAACTCTTTCCATTTAAGCTTCAAAATGAGAATTTCTCTTTCAATTAAATTCTAAATCTTCCAATAATCAAACTCCACCACACTCGCGGGTCATAATACATATTATGAAGTTTCCCGGGACCTTAAGTCATTGAACGGGGTGTTAATTCTTAGAACGACAAGTCGGGTCGTTACATTCTCCATCTCTTAAACATACGTTCGTACTCGAACGTGCCAAGAATCTTTCTGAGGACTTTAAATTACTGAGTGTATTTTTACACACATACGTGTGGGTGATTCTACGGTCCCGCAATTTAACACGGGTACGACGACACCATCTCAATTGAGATTATTTCTTTTCTCCATTCTTATAAGCTTTAAAGCAAATTCCCTAACTCTCCAATCATTTCCATAAGGCCTGATTTTCACTTTGACACACGGTATTAGTCTCAACTGGCTATAGTAACCCGTGCCTACGCACACATCAACTTTCTTGATAGTGTTGAAGTACTTCAAAAAATTTCCGGGTTGCTACATTCTTCCCCGCTTAAAATCATTCGCCCTCAAACACATAACATATTTATCTCTTCCTTTGCAAATCTCAATCCTCCAAATTTTACTAACTCCCAAATTTTTCAGAAATTTCGGCAGAGTCCCCCCTGTAATTGGGCCTATCCACCTGCCAGAGTAATACCAAAACCACTCCTAACAACACATCCACAACACAACAAAATACCACAAGGTATATATCAATAACACCAATCTCAGCATTACAAGTACTGCATTATCATAATGATATCAGGACATGAAGCACATCATATGTATGCTCATCACCACATCTCTGGTCTTAAAAGTTGTTCATAATTAATTCCAGTATCATCAATTAATCTCATATTAACTACCACCTCATTTTGAATTTTTACAACACTGACAATAGAATGTGAGGCATGAAGACCTCGTGATTTCTTACTCGGATTGATGAGTCACATTTAACGTCACCTGGGCACTAATCTCATAGGTTAAAACTCAATATTTACAACACGAAAATGGCTGAATATGCAGAGAACAATACACAAGAATTATCATATAAGCCTAACAGGCACGACTCTCTATTAATATTATTGTACAGTTAAATTTCACAAAGGGAGAATTTTAAACTCGTAAACATTTCACCACGAGGACGTCGTCCTTATATAGCTTCCACCGCGGCTTGTAGCCCGGTTTAAATATTTCACATCATTTAAAAATGCGAAGATCTTATCCTCAACTCCGAATCACAAGTATTTTGCACATTGAGCCAACTGAAATTTTTAATTTCCTTTCTTTCTTCTTTTCAATATATTTCATAAACAATTTTTACAACATATAATGAACCCTCATACAGGTAGGGAATATAATTCACAAAATTGAAATCAATTATTCTAAAAGCACATTCAAAACTCACAGTGGTGAGAAATAAAAAAGTCACGTTTGGACTTATAGCCCTCAATGATGTACAAAATAAAAATGATAGACACGGGCTAACATCATCAAACCTCCCAATAGGGATACACATGTGAGTGGTTCACAAATTTTCGAAGCTTACCCATAAGCAGAGCATAATAGGAGGACTCACCTCAATATTCGGATCCGAAGCAAACTAAGGGAAAATACCCTTTTATAACAAAATCAGGATCGTACCTGTAACGACATCATCTGGTGTATTGGGATAAGCCGAATCATAGCGATTATATCAACGGATCGGGCCTCCACCTCTTAGGCGCCCACTACCCGCCCGTCCTCTACCTCTAACTGACTGTGCATGTGGAGTATTAACTGGAATAAAGCTTGTAGCTGGAGTGCTCTGATGAAATCCACCCCTCCCAAGTCTGGGACAATCTCTCATGATGTGCCTAGTGTCACCACACTCATCACAACCCATCTGAGGGTTCAGCTGCTCACACTGAGTCTGTGCCGGATAACTGGAATAACCATTATAGGAACCCCGTGCTGGTGGCGCATTAAAGAACTTACTGGAATACCCCGAGTATTCTGAAATTGTTTTCATGACCCTGTTGATACTGAAATGTAGAATTATTAATGACGCGGGGATATCGCAAGTCCCAGCATCATCCCATACTGATCTCAGCTATTAATCATATACGGGTTTTGGAGAACCTTTCAATACCACATAAATACATCTCAGGCCGAATCTCATATAACACATGACCCCTCAATCTGATCGTTGATAGAGGACTCCCTCATTTGGTGCAGAGCCATATGACTCATTCCGATGATCCATAATACTAACCTTCATTGCTCGTAGGACACCGGTCATAAGACACCTCAAGCCATTTATTTGGCTCATGTCATCCTCAGAACCTGCTGCACCTCAATGTACACAACTGAATGATCTCTCAATACTTTCGCATCCTCGATCTGGACAACGCGTTGTAATAATGGTTGAGCAACCCTGGCTCCCTTATAACCCCTCTATACTATCACAAATCGTTGGCGCATAGTTGATACCGAGTGCGCAGTTTCATACATGAGTGGATGCAAAAGGACATAAGATATATGCTTCAATCCGAATAAATGTCGCACGATAAGGAATGAAAGAAGTGAAATTTCCTAACAGTTTTGTAGCCTTTCGAAGATAAGTACAGACGTCTCCGTACCGATCTGCGAGACTCTACTAAACTCGTTCGTGACTCGTAGAACCTATGAACCTTGAGCTCTGATACCAACTTGTCATGGCCCAAAATCCCACCACAAGCGTCGTGATGGTACCTAGTCTCTAAGACTAGGTAAGCCGATTTTCATTACATTTTGAAGTCAATTTTTGGTTTTTATTATAAATGAAACCAACAACAGAAATAATTATAACAACCTCCCAAAACTGGTAGTACTAGGTCATGAACTCTAACATAATATATGAAATGATGTTCAATGATCGAATACTCAATACTGTTTGATTAAAAATTAACAGTACAATAAAATGAACAGACTCCAAGGGACTGCGAAGACCAAGCAGCTCTACCTTGAATCCTTGCGATCACACTCTAACTCTGTCCAAGTCCGATACCTCCAATACCTGGCTCTGCACAAAAATATGCAGAAGTGTAGTATGAGTACACCACGGTCGGTACCCAGTAAGTATCAAGACTAACCTCAGTGGAGTAGAGACGAGGTACAGTCAAGACACTCACTAGTCTAATAACCTGTACAATATAGCAGTATACAATAGTACTGGAAAATAACTAGCAATGATAACAACAAACTCAACCAGTGATATGACAACAAGGCAATAAGAACATCATAATTATTACTCAGGCGAATAAGGAACACAAGTACAATCAACAAGTCAAGTCCTTCAAATATAAATCCTTCACATATTATTCTTTAAGATAAATATCTTTCGAATATACTTCTTTTGAATAATTATCTTTCAAATATAATTCTTTTCAATAAATATATTTTCAAGTAAAAGTCACCGTGTGACACCTCATTTCACAATCATAAAAATTACGGGTTTCCGCCCACTTTCATATTTTTTACGGCACCTCGTGCCCATATTTCTATCACCATCACACCGACAAGTCACGTGTCAATAATAAAATCATCATATATTTCTCCGGTACCTCATGTCCATATTATTTTATTTAGATTTTAGCAAAGTGGTGACTCTCGAGAAGGTGCTAATGAATTCAAAAATGTATAAGTGGAAATTGAAAATTTTTTAGATTGGTATATCTCTAGAATCTGATAGTTACATTGGATGGTGTCGGGACTTACGGTAATTCTATATGACTATGGATTCTACATCACATAAGGTATTTTCAGAGTGGGTATTTTGATTGTGGTATTTATAGGGGTAATTATGATGTGGTGAGACTTTATAGATATTTTGGTGGCAATATTCTTGGGTTTTGGTGACCTACGTGGTTTGGTCGAGTTAGAGGAATTTAGTTCTAATAGCTTGGTTATGTGCAGATGGATTTCAAAGTGTTCTTGATGGTTTCTACCATGGTTTGAACCAGATATTTTCTACTGGTGTGGGAAACGTGTTGTGTATTGTGATTTCCTCCTGGAAGGAAGCAAGAGGAAGGTTTCTAACTAACTGGGTATGTAATTTGTTGGTGACCCAGAGTTGATAATGAGATTCTTGTGCTTTTCACATGATGGCAAGATAGATGTTATGTGTTGTGCGGAAGTTAGATTTACATGTACAAGGTGACCGTTCAGTCTTGAAGGAGGGTCACGAAGTTTGGGCAGAATGGTCATGAATTCTTAGACAACATGGGCGGTTCCAAATGACTAGATGAATACTATTACTACTTGGTGTTGTATGAGAAGGGTGCGGATTTCAGAAGGCGCATTGTATTTTGACATACGGATGTTTAATTAGTATCGCGGTACTCAAATGATTGATAGGCTACTGATATTCAAATTAATGTTGTGTGGCACGGAAGAATTATGAAATATTTCCACATAGGATGATCGTGCATGAAGGATGTGTTAATCATTCTAGTGATGGAGTTGGGATTAGTTACGGTGATTCATATGCTCGATGAATTTGGAGACTGGGAGTTCTCAGAAGCATATTGTTTCCGGTTGCGGCATGTTTGAGGGGAGTATTTTATTTAAACTCAGTGGAGGCACTAGTTGCGTTAATTATTTGTGATAGCTACGCGCTATAAGTGTGCATATATGTGAAGTTTGAGCCAATGTGCGAGCATTGGGGCAAGTATTTATACTCGAAAGAATGCTTAGGCTATGATATACCTAGAGTTGATTGTTAAGCGTAAAGATATAATGTTTCTCGTGTTGTTACCTTTATTGAGAACTATCTGGGCTACACTTGAGGTTACAAAAAGGCTAATTCTCTGAATAAACGGGGTAGTTACTATCTGCATTAAATTGTCGATTTGAAGTGTGATAGCGGACTTTGCACATTCTTACACTATGGCGTGTTATTTATACCAGTCCAGGGGCATAAAAATCTTATTTCATTATCATATACAAGTGTACTTGTTTAATTACTCATGTATGATACGCTGGGATTGGAGGCCTGTGACCACGCCAGGCGATTCACATTATTGGCACGTGAGTTGTCTGTTCCGTGTCTGAGAATTTTATTTCTATGATAATTTATCTGATTCATTAATTTCCTTCCTCTACAATTGTGCACATGTGCCTACGGTTATCCTCTTCACGAAATTTGAGGAGTTGGTTGTAACATTATGGTTGTGGTGGTGCTTGTTGAACTTGCAATATGGTTCTCTTCCTTGAGAAATCTCCCATATATGGGTACACTAATTGTGCAGATGTAACTGGAGTTATATTGATGTGGCGTGTCCTTGGGATAGTTGCATTTAAAAATGTAAGGTCATTAGACCTAGATTGGGTACTATCATGTTTGATTACAGTATATTCAGAAGGATAATATTGAAAGTCGGCTTAGCAAGTGATTATGGTTCTGATTGGGGCGAGAGAGCTCCATGACGTGTTGATCTGATAAGGGGTTACAAGATTCTGTGTGTTTCTTTTATTATCAACAGTGTACGAAGGTGTTGGGATGAGGTTTTGTTCGATATGGGGTTTAATGCTAGTACTTGGTTGGTTTGGAATAGTTACTGTGATCATGAATGGTGCTACCAGTGAGCGAGTTATGTAATATACTAGGTAATTATATCCGTGATTATAGTTATAGCTCGATGCAGCTTGTTCAGACTCATACAGTGTGTAAATGTAAGATTCGTGTCTTGAAAAGAAATTCTGAAGGTTGGGAATTTAATTCCAATGTTTTTGGGCTAAGGTTAAATTAAGGATTTTCAGTTGTATTGTGTTTTTAGGCCTATGTGGAATAGGGTGACGTGGGATCACCTCCGGGTACGTGCGTGGTAATAGGGAATAGTGATTTGATGGATTGGAAACAACTTTTGGCACGTTTGAGGACGAACGTATGTTTAAGTAAGGTTCGACATTGTAACGACACAGCCAGTCGTTTTGAGTATTACAGCCTCGTTCCCCTATTTACTGCTCAATTTATGCCTTACAGTTGATTTATGACTTATCGGGTTAGTTAGTTCAGGTCCGAAAGGATTTCGGAGTGAAATGAGACACTTAGTCTCATAATTAAAAACTTAAGTTGGAAAAGTTGATCGAATATTCACTCATGTGTAAACGACCTCGAAATTGATTTCTAATGATTCCAATAGCTCCGTATGGTGATTTTACACTTAGAAGCATGTCCGAAAAATTATTTTGAGGTTCGTAGTGGAATTAGGCTTGAAATGGCGAAAGTCAAATTTTTGGAAAGTTTAACCGGGGGAATAACTTTTTGATATCGGGGTCATAATCCAGTTTTAAAAATTTTCATAGCTCTGTTATGTCATTTATGACTTGTGTGCAAAATTTGAGGTCAATCGGACGTGATTTGATAGGTTCCGGCGTCGTTTGTAGAAATTGGAAGTTTGAAAGTTCATTAGGCTTGAATCTATGTGTGATTCGTGATTCTAGCATTGTTTGATGTAATTTGAAGTTTTGAATAAGTTCGTATGATGTTTTAGGACTTATTGATATGAATTGACGGGTCCCGAGGGGCTTGGTTGAATTTTTGAACCATTTATCACAATTGCAAAAACACTGTTCATTCGCAATTGCGAACCATTTATCGCAATTGCGAAAACACTATTCATGGGAGGTACTGTTCATTCGCAAATGCAAAGTTTTTGTCCGCAAATGCGAACCTAGACAGAATGTTTAAGATCTGAAAATGGGACTTCCATTTTTTACGAATTGGAGCTCGGGAAGAGGCGAGTTTTGGGAGATTTTCATGGAAAACCATGGGGTAAGTGTTCTTAACTCAATTTTGGTTAAAATACTTGAATCCATTGTTGTTTTTATCCCGAAATCAGTGAATTGGGCTGAAAATGGTAGAAATTTTCATAGACTTTAACTGAAGATTTGGAGGTCGAGTTGATGTCGGAATTTGGTAAATTTTGTATGGTTGGACAAGCATTCATATTTTGTAACTTTTGTCGGGTTCCGAGACGTGGGATTTTTGAGTGTAATTTCAGATTTTCTGGAAAAATTAGTATTTGATATGGAATTAATTCCTATAATTTGTGTTGACTGAACCAAATTAATTGTGACTAGATTCGAGCCGTTTGGAAGTTGATACGCAGAGAATGAAATTTCTGGAGCATTGTTTAGCTTGCTCGACATTGGATTCGGCTTGTTCGAGGTAAGTAACTCTTCTAATCTTGGAGCTGAGGGTATGAACCCTGAATATACATATTATGTGAATTGTTTGGAGGTGGAGCACATGCTAGGTGATAGGCGTGTGGGCGTACACCATAGAAATTGTGACGTAATTGTTCCATGGAATTTTGTATTCAAATAATCTTGGCATTTTTCATGCAGTTTTATGTGTTGAAGAAATTTAGCTGAGAATCATACTAAAAATCATGTTGAGGCTATGTGCCAGTACTATTGGGACCCACAGAAGTCATATTGCTGTGAATTATTTGTTTTAAATTGAAAATTCTTACTCAGTCATATTCATTTCATTGCATATCATATCTCAGTCTCTGTTGTTATTTATTGATACATCATATCATCATTTCCGGGCTATTTTCATGACAATGTGAGCCCGAGAGGGTGGAGAGATTGATGAATGAGTGAGGCCGAGGGCCTTATTGTGAGGATAATTATGGGATCGGGCTGCACACCGCAACATGCCATATTGGCTTTATATACTTTATTATTATGGGACCGGGCTGCCCGCCGCAGCAGGCCAGATTGGCTTATTATAGCACATGAGTTGTCCGTGCGGATACAGATATTGATATTATAGCACGTGAGTTGTCCGTGCAGCACGTGAGTTGTCCGTGTAGATTATAGCGCTTAGGTTGAAGGAGCCCTCCGGAATCTGTACACACCCCCAGTGAGTGAAGGTACCTGCTGAGTGCGAGTGCCGAGTGTCAAGCGATTGGGAGGATTGAGTGACTATGAAGACTGGGTGACTGTGAGGACTGAGTGACCGTGAGAACTGAGTAACTGGGAGGACTGAGTGACTGGTGGGACTGAATGAAATAATACTCTGAGAGTATGCATATGGTCTTTATCACTGATTTGCATCGCATTGATATGCACACATGACATACATGCATAAAGATGTATTTTCCTCATGTTCTACGGCATCACGTTATTCATGACTTCTTACACCTACTGGCCTATAGGCATAATGATGCATTTTTCACTGGCTATCTGGAAAGAAAATGAAACATCTTATTTATTGTGGAAAGGATTTTTGGAAAAATTATTGTTTTCAACTTACTCAAATTTTTGGAACCTTCGGTAAACGATTTGGGTTTTTCACTGATGTACTTGAAAGGCAGAACTATTTTCAGAAATCATGATTCAACTGAGCATTTTATATCTGGGTTACTCCTTTTATTACTTGCTTTGAGTTGTTATGAATTATTGTTGCTTATGGGAGTTAGAATCTGACCTTGGTACAAACTCGTCACTACTTTCAACCTAAGGTTAGGTTTGTTACTTATTAAGTACATGGGGTCGGTTGTACTCATACTACACTTCTGCACCTTGCTTGCAGATATTGGATGATGATGTTGTTGTGATCAACAAGAGCTGGATTTGAATACGTACCTGCATTCTGGTTGTATCTGCCTCTTATTAATGGTAGCCTTAGATTCATAAAACTATGTTTATGTACTTTTCAAACAGATGATGTATTTACTTCATACCAGCTTTGTAAACTCTATTCTTAAAAGCTCAAGATTTGTACTACCAGTCCTTGGGGAATGTATAAGATTTAGATATTTTCTTTTACTTAATTGTCTTGTTAAATTACATTGGAATTGGATAGTGGATAGTTGGCTTACCTAACGGCTTGGGTTAGGTACCATCACGATTAGTTGGACTTTGGGTCGTGACAGACATCTTTCTATACTATAATTTGATAGAGTACGTGTTTAAATTATATCCGCGCCAGACACTCGTCAGATTAATTGTGTTGATTTCATCAGAGACATTGATCTTTATTGACCTGGCAACATCTGGATCATTGGATCAGCTTCTAGAAACTACAGTTGTGTAACAAGAATATTGTGCAGATTTTGTTTATTCTTTATTTTTAGCCAATAGCAAATAGGACAACTGGATAAGTTAGTTACAATAGATTCTTTTACATTTTGTATAAATATTGTACAGTTCTGAATGAAAAGACACACAGAAAATTTCATAATCTTCATCACTCTCTCCATGGTATCAGAGCAGTGTCGTTCTTGTGCACTACTCAACCTCGTTTTCTTCTTCCACCATGGTTACTGATGCTTCTTCTGCAGGGAAATTTACTGAAGTCATAGCAGTAGATCCCAAGACCACAGTCATGGATTCCAGTCACCCATATTATCTTTATTCCTCTGACTTTCCAAGGAAGAATCTTGTGAATTTCACCTTT
>AWOL01S0019584.1:2441-12888 GCA_000715115.1 Nicotiana otophora | reverse complement strand
TAATTAACTCATTACAAAATCTCTACAACATTCAATAATCTAGGTTAAGCACTAGTGGCTTCCAATCACCATCCCATAAGTTCCAATACTTAATTCATACTCATATTCCCATAATATATCCATACATGTAAGACTAAGGGTGTAGAATTACCTTTTGGAAGAAATCATGAAAAACTCTCCTTTGAGTTCTTGAAGAAATTTCTTGAAAATCTATGTATTATATGGAGGATTGAGTTAGTTTTAGGATGGAATTGATGGAATGAAACACCAAATTAGTAGGGATTAGTCACCTTGAAGACGGGGGGAGTTGGAGGTTTTGAGAGAGTGGAGGAAAAGCCCAACATTCAGCCAAGCAAAATGGGGTAAAATGAACCCCGAATGAGTATATAGCGTTTCGGGTGCCACAGGTGGCATGGGGCGCTGCCTGTGTCACTGGTTCCAGTATCTGAAAGAAATCCCAGTGCCAGGGATAGCGCCCCGCGCTGCCCTGGGCGCTGGCGATGGGAAATTATTTTTCCGACATGGGAATGGGCATAACTCTCTCATACGATGTCCTAATTCGGCGATTCTTTTTGCTATGGCTCCATAATTTTAATACGGATCTAATACTAAAATAAAAACTGAATTTTTAGATAATTTGGCTAATGTGAAACCACTTATACTCAAAGAAACGACATCATTGAAACACTTTTGATGTCAAAATAATGTGGTCCGACCCCATAGGTCTCCTTTGATACTCTAATACGTTATTCCCGAATATCGTTGTCACTCTTTAAAATCTAGAATAATTAGGAAATTCTAATGGGGACTTATAATGCATGTATAAATAATAGTCTTACACCCAAGAATCATAGTCCCTATCACCCATCTTTTACCCCAAACTTGAAATTGAAGACTCGGGTTTGATCCTTACCTCTTGAGTGAAGATCTTGTGAGATTTCCTTGTTGGATTTCAAAGCTTGGACAAGATCTTGATGAACAAAGCACTTGAGCTTCTTTCTCTCTCTAGAACACTCTCACTTCTCTCTAAAAATATCAGGTTTTTGTCTTCAAAATGAGCCCCAAAGGCTATTTATCAAAATGGGGTCGGGTTATAAAAATAGGAAAATGAACTCTCCAAACTCAGATCTACGGTTGCAGAATGGGTATGCGGTCGCACAATGGACCGCAAAACTGGTGCACAGAACTGGGCGAAACTGGTCAGTTCTGCAACCATTCTGTGGTCGCAGAATTGGTCACACAGTCACATTATGCCAGCCTTTGGTAATATTGTCATATCTTCTTGTAGGAGTGTCCAAATAACAAACAGTTTGAGGCTTAGAAATTAGACTCGAACGTCTTTCATTTGAAAAGCTATTCATCAGATAACTACCTATATATATGTAGATATGCTTGTCTAAAGTTTGGTCTCGTGCGTACTCATTTGAAACTTTAGTCTATCATGTAATTTTCAACTTGACTTAGACTTAGGGCTCTCCTTAGAACCCGCATTACTTATAATATGCCTCGTACACTTATTATCATATCAAATTTATATCCATCATATTAATAGTCCTCGTCTGCAGACAAAATAATATAATTAGCACACATCAACTTTCTTAATAGCGCTTAAGTACTTCAAAATTTTCCGCGGTGCTACACAACAACCAAAACCTATAGCTGTTCATGACTTTCTATCAAACCCATCAACTCATATCCCATGATCTTAGAGTCTATAATCATTAATCCAATGCTATAATCAATTAGAGAGTGAACGTTTAATCATCTTGAATTCGAGTTATAGGGTTTGTTTTCTCAACAACAATGTCTCAATCGAATACCTAATGATTTGAATTGTTTACCCATATTAATAAGGTGTTGGTGAATTGAAATAAACTTACAATAAACATTAGAACTTACCTTGGATGATAGAGAGACCTAGGAGAAAGTTGGGTTCTCGATATCTTCCCTTTATATAGAAAATTGATGGGTATGGGTATAGGGAACAATTGATGTGTATGGGTATAGATAAGGGCAATACACAATTTCCACCCAAGAATATGTAAGAAGACAACACACATTTAAACTCTTTACAAAGCATAACACTAGTTAAAATAGCCACATATGGGCATCCCCAATTCACTCTTTTCACTTCCAACCATCATTATGGATTATCAACAATAACACATTTTCAATCAAGACTTTAGATACACATATGAGCAATTAAGATTCATAAGAATATTGAGTTTTTCTCACACAGTTTGGCATACTAGCTTTCATTTGAAACATGACTCAAAGCCATAACATATTAACACACATATCATTCTTGGACACATTCCCGAAAGATAACATAATGTGATAGGAATATTCGGACCACATTTTGAATACATAATACTCTACACTTTTCTTACTCAAGGTGATTGAATTTGTTGGGAACAACTCGGAATATGAACTTTCCATAAATTACTACAATGTTCTGGAAATCCTAGGAACTTTAATATAATTAGAAACATAACAAAAGTGAACCATAATTAGGAAGATATTCTAGGTCTTAGCTCATTCAAGCATTTTATCAAACACTAGGTGTGGAAATTGGTTACAAGGTTCTTCCACAAGATTTATTTCACTTCACAACCCAATCCTTACTTATTTGAGCTCAACAAACTTCTCACTAACCTTATTAGTACATGTATGTATAAATAATACTCTTACACCCAAGAATCATACTCCCCATCACCCATCTTTTACCCAAACTCCAAATTGAAGACTAGGATTTGATCCTTACCTCTTGAGTGAAGATCTTGTGAGATTTCCTTGTTGGATTTCAAAGCTTGGACAAGATCTTGATAAACAAAACACTTGAGGTTCTTTCTCTTTCTAAAACACTCTCACTTCTCTCTAAAAATATCAGGTTTTTGTCTTCAAAATGAGCCCCAAAGGCTATTTATCAAAATGGGGTCGGGTTATAAAAATAGGAAAATGAACTCTCCAAACTCAGATCTACGGTTGCAGAATGGGTATACGGTCGCACAATGGACCGCAAAACTGGTGCACAGAACTGGGCGAAACTGGTCAGTTCTGCAACCATTCTGCGGTCACAGAATTGGTCACAGAATCACATTCTGCCAGCCTTTGGTAATATTGTCATATCTTCTTGTAGGAGTGTCCAAATAACAAACAGTTTGAGGCTTAGAAATTAGACTCGAACGTCTTTCATTTGAAAAGCTATTCATCAGATAACTACCTATATATATGTAGATATGCTTGTCTAAAGTTTGGTCTCGTGCGTACTCATTTGAAACTTTAGTCTATCATGTAATTTTCAACTTGACTTAGACTTAGGGCTCTCCTTAGAACCCGCATTACTTATAATATGCCTCGTACACTTATTATCATATCAAATTTATATCCATCATATTAATAGTCCTCGTCTGCAGACAAAATAATATAATTAGCACACATCAACTTTCTTAATAGCGCTTAAGTACTTCAAAATTTTCCGCGGTGCTACACAACAACCAAAACCTATAGCTGTTCATGACTTTCTATCAAACCCATCAACTCATATCCCATGATCTTAGAGTCTATAATCATTAATCCAATGCTATAATCAATTAGAGAGTGAACGTTTAATCATCTTGAATTCGAGTTATAGGGTTTGTTTTCTCAACAACAATGTCTCAATCGAATACCTAATGATTTGAATTGTTTACCCATATTAATAAGGTGTTGGTGAATTGAAATAAACTTACAATAAACATTAGAACTTACCTTGGATGATAGAGAGACCTAGGAGAAAGTTGGGTTCTCGATATCTTCCCTTTATATAGAAAATTGATGGGTATGGGTATAGGGAACAATTGATGTGTATGGGTATAGATAAGGGCAATACACAATTTCCACCCAAGAATATGTAAGAAGACAACACACATTTAAACTCTTTACAAAGCATAACACTAGTTAAAATAGCCACATATGGGCATCCCCAATTCACTCTTTTCACTTCCAACCATCATTATGGATTATCAACAATAACACATTTTCAATCAAGACTTTAGATACACATATGAGCAATTAAGATTCATAAGAATATTGAGTTTTTCTCACACAGTTTGGCATACTAGCTTTCATTTGAAACATGACTCAAAGCCATAACATATTAACACACATATCATTCTTGGACACATTCCCGAAAGATAACATAATGTGATAGGAATATTCGGACCACATTTTGAATACATAATACTCTACACTTTTCTTACTCAAGGTGATTGAATTTGTTGGGAACAACTCGGAATATGAACTTTCCATAAATTACTACAATGTTCTGGAAATCCTAGGAACTTTAATATAATTAGAAACATAACAAAAGTGAACCATAATTAGGAAGATATTCTAGGTCTTAGCTCATTCAAGCATTTTATCAAACACTAGGTGTGGAAATTGGTTACAAGGTTCTTCCACAAGATTTATTTCACTTCACAACCCAATCCTTACTTATTTGAGCTCAACAAACTTCTCACTAACCTTATTAGTACATGTATGTATAAATAATACTCTTACACCCAAGAATCATACTCCCCATCACCCATCTTTTACCCAAACTCCAAATTGAAGACTAGGATTTGATCCTTACCTCTTGAGTGAAGATCTTGTGAGATTTCCTTGTTGGATTTCAAAGCTTGGACAAGATCTTGATAAACAAAACACTTGAGGTTCTTTCTCTTTCTAAAACACTCTCACTTCTCTCTAAAAATATCAGGTTTTTGTCTTCAAAATGATCCCCAAAGGCTATTTATCAAAATGGGGCCGGGTTATAAAAATAGGAAAATGACCTCTCTGAACTTAGATCTACGGTAAACGGACTGTAGAACGGGTATGTGGTCCATACAAAGGACCGAAAAACTGGTGCCCAGAACTGGGATAAACTGGTCAGTTCTGCGATCGTTATGCGGTCGTAGAATCACATTCTGCCACCCTTTGGTAATTTTGTCATAACTTCTTGTAGGGGTGTCCAAATAACAAACGGTTTGAGGCTTTAGAAACTAGACTCGAAGATATTTCATTTGAAAGTTTTTAATCACATTACTCCTTATATATAGTTAGATATGCATGTCCAAAGTTTAGCCTTGTGCGTACTCATTTGCAAATTTAGTCTATCATGTAATTTCCAACTTGACTTAGACTTAGGGCTCTCCTTAGAACCCGCATCACTTATAATATGCCTCGTACACTTATTATTATAACAAATTTATATCCATCATATTAATAGTCCTCGTCTGCACACAAAATAATATAATTAGCACACATCAACTTTCTTAATAGCGCTTAAGTACTTCAAACTTTTCCGGGGTGCTACACAACAACCCAAACCTATAACCGTTCATGCTATTCTATCAAACCCATCAACTCATATCCCATGACCTTAGAGTCTATAATCATTAATCCAATGGTATAATCAATTAGAGGGTGAACGTTCAATTATCTTGAATTCGAGTTCTAGGGTTCCGTTTCTCAACAATAATGTCTCAATCGAATACCTAATGATGTGAATGGTTTACCCATATTAATAAGGTGTTGGTGAATTGAAATAAACATAGAATCAATATTAGAACTTACCTTGGATGATGGAGAGACGTTGGAGGAAGTTGGGTTCTCGAATTCTTCCCTTTCTATTGAAAATCTATGAGTGTGGGTATAGGGAACAAGGTAGTGCTTTAAAACGACCCTTCAGGTGCGCGCCCACGCGACTGAGGGCCCAGCTGCGCACCTGAATATGCAGCAAGGGTGGTGGCACTTCAACAAGTGCATTGTCATGCACCTGATGGATGAGCGCATAGCTGAGCATGCAGATTGCGCATTGTCCAGTAAAAAAACCCGTAAATTATTACACAAAGATCCGTTTGGGAATGTGAAAAAACTACAACTTTAGTGTTTTATTCTTTCTTGAATTCCTAACAGATTTTCACTTGATCAGGCTGGAAGATAGGCCTTCCATAAACTTTGTCAAGTTTATAGAATCTTATGTACGTCACTCTGTGTACTCATTTTACACATTCATGCCTAATCCGAATATATGGAGTGTTATATGAAAATATAGCTGAGGAAGGGAATAGCTTTGAAAAGAGAATATACTTGGGAAGAAGAGAAGTGACTTGAGAATTTCTGGGTGTCTGGGGAGCAAATTGATCAGTTTTCATGAGGTTTTGTTGTTCTATTAAAGATACCATATCTTTCTGCTACTACTGGAAGAAATGGAAAAGAGAAGTACCCAGCGGACAAATATCGTACTGCAAGCTTGCTAACTTGTGCTCTAAGGCTTTGATGAGTTCTGCATGCTGAGAAGGCTTCTCTACAACCTATTCAACATTTTTCTCAATATCTTTCCACTTTGCTAAGCATTTTATTGTGAGCGTGCACAATTTTTGTAAAAGTGCTATCTATGTTGTTCAAGATTCTATTTTGAGAAATAGAATTTTTGAACTACCAATTTATTATTGATTCAATATCACTAGATGGTGGTTTTTATCCTGAGGGGAAAACAACATTCTTTTTGTGGATCTTGGGGGCATGGTCTGCACCTTCTTTACTTAAATGTTCAAGAGGAGGAAGATCATGGGTATTGTAATGACGCGGCCGGTATTTTTGTATTTTGTAGCCCTATTACCCTATTTATTGTCTCTTCTATGTTTATTTGTGGTTATGTGACTTTAGGGATGGTTGGATTTGTTTTGGGGAAGTTTTGGAGTAAATCAAGACACTTAGTCGCAATGTTGGAAGCTTAATTTGAAAGAGTTAACAAGAGTTTGGCTTTTGGGTAGACAACTGTGTAATAGGGTTTTGACGGTTCTAATAACTTCGTATGGTTATTTTGGACTTAGGCGTATCTTTGGATATTGATTCAAAGGTCCTTAGGTTTGTTTAGGTCTTTTTGGTGAAAGTTGGAATGTTGAAGGATTGGAAGTTTGAGAGGTTTAACAGAGCATAGAACATTTTGGTACCGGGTTTGGATTTTGGTTGCTGGAGTTGGAATAGGACTGTTGTCTCATTTGGGACTAGTGTGCAAAATTTGAGGGCATTCAAAGTTTATTTGATGTGGTTTGGCAACATTTTTATTAGTAGGAAGTTCATTTTTTATGCTTTGACTATGCTTATATCGTGTTTTAGGACGTGTTGGTATGTTTGGATGGCCTTAGGTGCCATTCAGATTTAAATTTGGACTTAAGGAAATGTTGATGGCTTCAAGTCTGCTGTAAGCGCACCTAGGAGGTGCTGGCAGCAGGTGCGGCAAGGTGTACGCTTTTGCGAGGTTTGATTGGTTGAGGAGAGGTTGCAGATATGAAGGGGTTCCTGCATAAGCGGATGTGCTTTTGCACACAAAGGTCTGCAGGAGCAGGGTTTGGCTAGACACAGAAAAGGCACAGGTGCCAAGTAGGTTCCACATCTGCGCGACCGTAGATTCGGTCAGTTGAGTACAAAAGCGAGAATGGGTGTATTTATTGGAAATACGTAAATGCGAAACAAGTACCGCAGACGAGGTCCGATAGGTGGGTTAATGTGGCCGCAAGTGCTGAAGGTCGGGGACTTAAGTGATGCTCGCTCGTGCGAGATTTTGACCACAGAAGTGGTGATTTTGATCATAGATGCGATTTTATTGACATATCTTACATCTCGAAGGGATTGGCATTTTTCTCATTTTTGAAGTTGTGGAGTTCGGCTAAGGGCAATATGTGGAATACCTTTCACCATAATCGAAGAGGTAAGTGATGATTCATCATTTTTATTGATAAATATTGATTATTACACCTAGTTTATGTGAATTTGAAGTGAAATTTGGGGGTTTTAGACTATGTTGTTGGAGAGTGAGATGTGATGATTTGAGGGTCAATTTGTGGTTGGAATTTAATAAATTTTGTATGGTTGGACTAGTAATTGAACAGGTGTTCGGAATTTGTGAATTTTGTCGGGTTCCGAGGTGCGGCCCGGGGTTGACTTTTTTATTTTTGTTAAAGATCTTAGCTTTACATGTGGAATCAATTCCCATAGCACTTATTGATTATATTAAGTTGATTTTACTAGATTCTGGTCATTCGGAGGCCGATTATTGAGGCAAGGCTTGTTGGAGTATTGATTTACGCGTTTTCAGGTATGTAACATTTCTAAGCTTGGAATTGAGGGTATTTATCCTTGGAAAACATGTTATTTGTGTTGCGTTGAGGTGACGCACATGTTAGGTGACAGGCGTGTGGGCGTGAACCATGGTAATCATAATCCGGGTTGATGTTTTTACAGTGATCAACTCTACGGTCGTAGAGTGCACCACAAATCGGTTTTGCGGCCTGCAACATGGACCGCAACAACGGTTCCAAAAACCGGGCTGCTCTGGTCCAGTCTTCGCCTCTAGTAGATACAAAAGGAGTAGCGTGATAGTACGGGCAACAAGGCTGCGGTTGTATCTCAAAACAATATACATAGAGGATAGGAGATACAAGACCCCGAAATGAAAGGGGCTCACCAAGTCAGCCGAGGAGAGGGTGTACTGCCATCACTGAACAATACAGCCTGCTGTGGAACCACCTGCATCCATTAAAGATGCAGTGCCCCCAGAAAAGAGGATGTTAGTACATATGGAATAGTACTAGCATTTAAAACTAAACACACTTTCAATAGAATGAGTAATAGTAAAATGAGAAGGAAACATGAAATCAACGAGAGCCATAAACAGTATTAAAGTGCCAAATTAAGAAAAAGATAAATTTCAGGTTAGTCTCAATATTTTGAAGTTGGGAGATCTTTAGTACCGATACACCACCGTGATTTTAGCACAAAGTCCGTTCTCAGTCCGATCAGGTAAGCCGTCTCACCTCGAGACATCAAATCATAACACCACCATGTGCGTGACATGGCATCCGATCTATGCCCGATCGGCTAAGCCGTCTCACCACAATTGTACTTGGGTCGACAGCATATCAAATCTCGCTAGCAATAATCTCATCCCATTTAAGGAGAAATATCTCAACACATCAATCTCATACCATAAAAGGGGAAAACAAACTCATCAAATCAACATGGGGATTTACCCCTTAATCACTCCTACACTGGCATTTGTAGTTTGGGGGTAAGGTTATTTTCACCTACCCTTCCTAGGTGACTAAACGATACTCCCAAAGCATGTATTATTTATAGGATTTAGAACACACTTCATAGTCTTTCATACATATTCCTATTTCATTGGCATTAGTGGCCAGTTTAATATAATTCACGACACGTCGACCGTATTTTCCCGGCACGGGAATGGCTATAACACTCTCATACGATGTCAGAATTTGACGATTCATCAATCAAAGCTGAATTTGTAGATCATTTGTTTAATGTGATACCATTTATACTCTAAGAAACAACATCGTTGAAACACTTTTGATGTCAAAATAATGTGGTTCGACCCCATAGGTCTCCTTTGATACTTGAATACATTATTCCCAAATACTGTTGTCGCACTTTAAAATCTTAAATCAATAGGAAATTATAATGGGGCCTTACAATGCATGTGTAAATAATACTCTTACACCCAAGAAGCATACTCCCCATCACTCATCTTTTACCCCAAACTCGAAATTGAAGACTAAGGTTTGATCCTTACCTCTTGAGTGAAGATCTTGTGAGATTTCCTTGTTGGATTTCAAATCATGGACAAGATCTTGATGAACAAAGCACTTGAGCTTCTTTATCTCTCTAGAACACTCTCACTTCTCTCTAAAAATATCATGTTTGTGTTTTCAAAATGAGCCCCAAAGGTTATTTATCAAAATGGGGTCGGGTTATATAAATATGAAAATAAACTCTCCGAACTCAGATCTACGGTTGCAGAATGGACTGCAGAGTGGGTATGCGGTCGCACAATGGACCGCAAAACTGGTGCCAGAACTGGGCTAAACTGGTCAGTTCTGCAACCATTCCGCGGTGGCAGAATTGGTCGCAGAATCACATTCTTCCAGCCTTTGGTAATATTGTCATATCTTCTTGTAGGGGTGTCCAAATAACAAACGGTTTGAGGCTTTAGAAACTAGACTCAAACGTCTTTCATTTGAAAGGCTATTCATTACATAACTCCTTATATATACGTAGATATGATTGTACAAAGTTTGGTCTTGTGCGTACTCATTTGGAACTTTAGTCTATCATGTAATTTCAAACTTGACTTAGACTTAGGGCTCTCCTTAGAACCCGCATCACATATAATATGCCTCGTACACTTATTATCATAACAAATTTATATCCATCATATTAATAGTCCTCGTCTGCATACAAAATAATATAATTAGAACATATCAACTTTCTTAACAGTGCTTAAGTACTTCAAATTTTTCCGTGGTGCTACACAACAACCTAAACCTATAACCGTTCATGCTTTTCTATCAAACCTATCAACTCATATCTCAGGAACTTATTGTCTATAATCATTAATCCA
>AWOL01S0019583.1:63232-80085 GCA_000715115.1 Nicotiana otophora | reverse complement strand
ACACTCTGGATCGGGTCGTACGTCCTCGGCAGAAATCGTGCCTAATAATAATAATTACACGATGCTTTAATAATTTATTTCAGCTTGTAAAGCTAATTGATAAATTGAAAAAATCCTTGGAATTTAATGAATTAATATTCTTGCTTGTTAAGGAATTAATTGTTACTCCTATAAATGAGATTTAATTGATAAATTGGATATTATTTGAATGGAAGGAATTTGATATTTCCGCGGATTAAATAAATTATTGTGAATTTGTAATTCATGCTGATTTAAATATCCTAGTTTTATTTCAGTTATTATCATTGACTCATAGTGAGTGTCAAAGTCGGCCATCTCGTCTCTATCACTTCGAGATTAGGCTTGATACTTACTGAGTACACGTTGTTTACGTACTCATACTACACTTTCTGCACTTTTTGTGCAGGATCTGAGACAGGTACTAGTGGAGGACCTATCATCCCATATCCACGTCATCCCGAGGCCTAGTGGTGAGCTGCCTTCCTGAGCCGTTCTGCAGCTACCAGTGTCTCTCTTTATATTTACATTCTGTCTATTTCATTTCAGACAGTATTTGGAGTTTTGTATCATCTACTAGATGCTCATGCACTTGTGACACCAGGTCTTGGCACACACATTGGTAGAGTTTGGGATATTCTTGGTTTTAAATTTTATCAAAATTTGTTTAATTTATTAGTTGGCTTGCCTAGCTGTAGTGTTGGGCGTCATCACGACCTACAGGTACAATTGGGTGGTGACACACCTATATGTTTCTGACAGCTATATTTTTGGTTTGTTGATGATGTAATATAGATGGCTGGAGCAAAGAGGACCTATCCCTTCTCCCCAGAAAGCAACAAATGCTCAGTCAATATAGAAGAGGGCAATGCACTTAAAAGGTTTTATATCTAATCTGGAAAGTGCTTAATTTTAATACTTGAGAAGCCTGTTAATTAGTCTTTTTGCCACATTTAGAAGAAGGAAATCGACGTTTTTAAACTAATCCAGCCCCACAAACTCTTGAGCTATTTAACTTTGTACCCTGTCAGGTGAGACTAGAGGACTTTAGAATTTATATTCTTGTTTTTGTACTGTTCTTTTTGATCTTTGTTTCACTATGTTGCGCGCGTGTTTAATCTACAGGTAGCTGTTGCAGAGCCTACGCCGACTTCAAGCCAAAGCACATCAATTCGGAAAGAAAGAACTCGTGGAAGCAACTTTCATACTGAAGTAGGAGGAAATGTTCATTTGGATCTGAAGCTATACAAGTTATAGTCCATGCACTATGGTGCTTTGCAAAGAGAATATCCGTTCTGATATCCTCGTGGGTGATGGAAAACAAGTATAAACAATGGAACCAAATAGCCAGGATCACTAGCATGTAATATAGACAACACATAGTTACAAATTCTACTTAAACATAAAATCGATACTTGATGGGTCAATCCTATGTGTAAGGAAGACATCTTCCTTTTGGCTTTGAAATATCAAGCCAACTAAAGGAATAGTAAGGAAGATTTTATGGCAAATATTTCTTTGGTTTCACGTTGAATATTTGACTCTTGCCAAACTCATGAGATCATTGATGACAACAATGAAGCAATCTTAAACACTATAAATAGGTATCTTGCTCTCATTGTAAAACACACCAACAAAGAGAGAAAGAAAGAGTGAGGCATCACAGACAGGGTATAAGAAAATAGTCTGTGAGAAAAATAAAAAATGAGTGGTATTATAGTGAGGTTAGAATATCAAAAGAGGATTATTTCTTTTGAGTATTGTAGTGGTCTTTGGAGTATTTTACTCGGACCTACAAAGTGTAAAATTTCTTGTTATAGTAATATCAGTTGCTCCTCTCAGGCCCGTGAATTTTTTCCTTATTCAAAAGGATTTTTCACGAAAAATCTTGGTGTCATTGTCACTCTTTTATTCTTGTTAATTACCGTATCTCGATGCTACGTTATTATTCCGTTTTTATTACAGTGAATATTATTTATGTGGGGGTTTATTCTCAACAACTGGTATCAGAGCATAGGTTCTGCTCATTCACAGAAATACTATTCACTGTCGGTAGTACTATACTCGGTGAAAAATAAAAATATCTGGAGTAAAGTACGAGGTAGCAAAATGTAACGAAGATAGCGGTTTCTCAACATGGCAAAGAAGGATGAGAGATCTGCTCATCCAACAAGGATTACATAAAGTACTAGATGTTGATGCCAAAAAGTATGATATCATGAAAGGTGAGGATTGGGCTGACTTAGATGAAAGGGCTGCTAGTACAATCATGTTGCACTTATCAGATGATGTGGTAAATAACATTATTGATGAAAACATCGCATGTGGCATTTGGACAAAGTTGGAAAGCCTATACATGTCCAAAACGCTGATAAATAAATTGTACCTGAAAAAGCAATTATGTGCCCTACATATGGGTAAAGGTATAAATTTTTTGTCACATTTAAATTTATTTAACAGACTAATCACACAGCTCGCCAACCTCGGTGTAAAACTCGAGGAAGAAGATAAAGTCATCTTGCTATTGAACTCGTTGCCATCTTCGTACGATAATTTGGCAACAACCATCATGTACGGTAAGACTACCATTGAGTTGAAAGACGTCACATCGGCTCTTTTACTCAATGAGAAGATGAGAAAGAAGCCTGAAAATCAAGGACAAGCTTTTATCACAGAAGGTAGAGGCAGGAGTTATCAAAGGAGTTTGAGTAACTATGGTAGATCCGGAGCTCGTGAAAAGTCTAAGAACTGATCCAAATCAAGAACCAGAAATTGCTACAATTATGATCAACATGTCACTTCAAAAGAGATTGTCCAAATTCAAGGAAGGGCAAAGGTGAAAGCAGTGGCCAAAAGAATGACGACAACACAACCGCCATGGTGCAAAACAATGATAATATTATCCTCTTTATAAATGGGGAAAAGGAATGCATGCACTTGTCAGGTCCAGAGTCGGAATGGGTGGTTGATACAGCGGCATCTTACGATGCCACACCGGTAAGAGATCTTTTTTGTAGATATGTAGCAGGTGATTTTGGCACTGTGAGAATGGGTAACACAAGTTACTCAAAGATTGTGGGGATTGGTGATATTTGTATCAAGACAAATGTCGGATGCACATTGGTTCTAAAGGACGTGCGACATGTACCTGATTTGCGGATGAACTTGATTTCATAAATTGCTTTAGACCGATATGGATACGAGAACTATTTTGCAAATCAAAAGTGGAGACTCACCAAGGGATCATTGGTGATTGCAAAGGGAGTTGCTCGTGTCACGTTGTACGGGACAAATACAGAAATATGCCAAGGTGAATTAAACGCGGCACAAGATGAGATTTCTGCAGATTTGTGGCACAAAAAGATAGGTCATATGAGCGAGAAGGGATTGCAGATTCTTGCTAGGAAATCACTCATTTCTTATGTCAAATGTACAACGGTAAAACCTTGTGACTACTGTTTATTTGGTAAGTAGCATAGAGTCTCATTTCAGACATTGTCTAAAAGAAAATTGAATATACTTGATTTGGTATATTCTGATGTTTGTGGTCCAATGAAAATTGAATCGATGGGCGGTAATAAATATTTTGTTAATTTTATTGATGATGCTTCACAAAAATTATGGGTATATATTTTGAAAACTAAAGATCAGGTGTTTCAAGTTTTTCAGAAGTTTCATGCTATGGTGGAAAGGGAGACAGGCCAAAAACTAAAGCGTCTCCAAAATGGAGGTGGGTACACTTCAAGGGAATTTGAAGAGTATTATTCAAGTCATGTGATCGGACATGAAAAAATAGTTCTTGCAACCCTACAGCACAATGGTGTAGCCGAGAGGATGAACCCCACCATTGTTGAGAAGGTGAGAAGCATACTCGGAATGGCTACACTGCCTAAGCCATTCTGGGGTGAAGCAGTTCAGACAGCTTGTTACCGAATCAATAGAAGTCCATCAGTTCCATTGGAGTTTGACATCCCAGAGAGAATTTGGACCAACAAAGAAGTGTCCTACTCACATCTAAAGGTGTTCGGTTGTAGAGCTTTTGCACATGTACCAAAGGAGCATAGAACAAAGCTGGATGATAAATTTATTCCCTGCATATTCATAGGATATGGAGATGAAGAGTTTGGGTACATATTGGGGGATCTTGTAAAGAAAAAGGTCATCAGAAGCAGAGATGTAGTCTTCCGAGAAAGTGAAGTTCAAACGGCTGATGATATGCTAGAGAAGGCCAAAAATGGTATAATTCCTAACCTTGTTACTATTCCTTCTACTTCTAACAATCCCACAAATACAGAAAGTAGGACTGGTAATGTTGCCGAGAAAGGGGGGAGCAACCTGATGAGGTTATTGAACAGGAGGAGCAATTTGATAATGGTGTTGAGCAAGTGGAGCACCCCACTCAGGGAGAAGAACAACCTCTACCTCTGAGGAGATCAGAAAGGCCAAGGGTAGAGTCATGCAGGTACCCTTCCATAAAGTATGTCCTCATCAGTGATGAGGGGGAACCAAAAAGTCTTAAGGAGGTGTTGTCCCATCCAGAAAAGAACCAATGGATGAAAGACATGCAAGAAGAGATGGAATCTTTATAGAAAAATGGCACGTACAAGCTGGTTGAACTTCCAAAGGGTAAAAGACCACTCAAATGTAATTGGGTCTTTAAACTCAAAAAAGATGGAAATGGCAAGCTAGTCAGATACAAAGCTCGATTGGTGGTTAAAGGCTTCGAACAGAAGAAAGATATTGATTTTGACAAAATTTTCTCACCTGCTGTCAAAATGACTTTTATTCTAATAATTTTGAGCTTAGCAGCTAGCCTAGATCTTGAAGTGGAGCAGTTGGATGTGAAAACTACATTTCTTCATGGAGATTTAGAAGATAAAATTTATATGGAGCAGCCGGAAGGAAGTAGCTAGAAAGAAACTCATGGTGTGCAAATTGAATAATAGTCTTTATAGATTGAAGCAGGCACTAAGCTAGTGGTATATGAAGTTTGACTCATTCATGAAAAGTCAAATATACATAAAGACCTATTCTGATCCATGTGTATACTTCAAAAGATATTCTGAGAATAACTTTATTATATTATTGTTGTATGTGGATGACATGTTGATTGTAGGACAAGATAAAGAGTTGATTAAAAAGTTGAAGAGAGATTTGTCCAAGGCATTTGATATGAAGGACTTTGGCCCAGCACAACAAATTCTAGGGATGAAGATAGTTCGAGAGCGAACAAGCAAAAAGTTGTGGCTATCTCAGGAGAAGTACATTGAACGTGTATTGGAACGGTTCAACATGAAAAGTGCTAAGTTAGTCAGCACACCTCTTGTTGGTCATCTAAATTTGAGTAAGAAGATGTGTCCTACAACAGTGGAGGAGAAAGGGAACATGGCTAGAGTTCCTTATTTTTCAGCAGTCGGAAGCTTGATGTATGCAATAATATGCACCAGACCAGATATTGCTCATGCAGTTGGTGTTATTAGCAGGTTCCTTAAAAATCCAGGAAAAGAACATTGGGAAGCAGTCAAGTGGATATTGAGGTACCTGAGAGATACCACAGGAGATTGCTTGTATTTTGGAGGATCTAATCCAATTTTGAAGAGTTACACGGATGCTGATATGGCAGGTGATCTTGATAATCGTAAATCTAATACTGGATATATGTTCACATTTTCACGGGTAGCTATATCATGGAAGTCGAAGTTGCATCAAAAGGATTATGTCGTCTATTGTGACAGTTTAAGTGCAATAGACTTGAGCAAGAACTCTATGTACCATGTAAGAGCAAAGCATATCGATGTGAGATATCATTGGATTCGTGATCAGGTAGAGAACGAATCTTTACATGTCAAAAAGATTCATACGAGTGAAAATCCTGCTGAAATGTTGACCAAGACGATACCAAGAGACAAGTTCGAGCTATACAAAGAATTTGTCAGCATGAACTCTATATGAAAAACTGGAGTTACCTTCTTCGGGTGCATGGGACTGGAGGGGGAGATTTGATGGGTCCATCCCATGTGTAAGGAAGACATCTTCCTTTTGGCTTTGAAATGTCAAGCCAACTAAAAGAATAGTAAAGAAGATTTTATGGCAAATATTTCTTTGGTTTCAAATTGAATATTTGACTCTTGCCAAACTCATTAGATCATTGATGACATCAATGAAGCAATCCTAAATACTATAAATATGTGTCTTGCTCTCATTGTAAAATACACCAACAAAAAGAGAAAGAAAGACTGAGGCATCACAGACAGGGTATAAGAAAATAGTCTGTGAGAAAAATAGAGAGTGAGCGGTATTATAGTGAGGTGGAAATATAAAAAGAGGGTTATTTCTTTTCAGTGTTGTAGTGGTCTTTGGAGTATTTTACTCGGACCTACAAAGTGTAAAATTTCTTGCTATAGTAATATCAATTGCTCCTCTCGGGGCCATAGTTTTTTTCCTTATTCAAAAGGGTTTTCCACATAAAAATCTTGGTGTCGTTGTCACTCTTTTATTCTTGTTAATTACTGTATCTCGGTGCTACATTAATAGTCCGCTTTTATTACAGTAAATATTATTTCTGTGGGGGTTTATTCCCAACAATACTTATCTCTTGAAGTGTGACTGATCGCGAAAAGAGCCTCCAAGCATGAGCAGAAATTATCTATTAGATTTTTCACGGTCTTCTGTTGTGTGATCCAAATAATACCCCGAATAGGCAAGCCTGTTAATTATCACTTTTAACAACTAACAATTCCATAATATACAGAGATTTGGGTTCTACTTGAACTTGCTAGGTTCATGCAGTAAGGTTGTACTATAAATTCTTGACCTAAATGCTTATGGAGATTAGGGTGTTGTGTTGCTAAAAATGAAAAGAATAAAGTGCTCCGTGTTCAAATATCCTGTTCTGGTCACAAATTGATGAACAACAACTGACTTTTCTTCACGTCTCCTTTTGAGAAGTTATGTTGAAGTAAAGGTTATGTAACTTACTAAAGCAATGTGATATTTCTGTGATTTCCCAATTCTTCTGCATACACAAATGATTTCATTATGCACATTCTCATTCTGGCAAAGACGAATCCAGAATTTTAACTTTTATGGATTTTAGATTTTAGAACAACGACTTCAAGTGCTAATAACTGGGTTCTAGTTTTAATATTTGTACATATTTAATTTATTTATTAACGTAAATACATTATTTGAGCAAAAGCTACTAGGTTCGGCTGAATCTGTAGCCAGACTTCTAGCTCTGCTAGTCATTCATGCATTGCAAGATATATTCATGAATTATAGACTCTGAAGCTATGCCGCTCGGATCCTCCAAAAATGAATAACTTTGGAAGGATCCAAGACACATCTAGTACGTGGGATTTTTGAAGGATCCAAGAAACATAGTAATGAAGCAACGTACACTCGTACGTGCATGATATATTCATAGATTATAGACTCTGAAGCAATGTTGCTCGGATCCTCCAAGATTGAATAACTTTTGAATGATTCAAACACACACCTGATGGTATTTTTGTAGGATCCGAGCAACATAGTAATAAAGCGACGTGCATTCTTACGTGCATGATATATTCATAGATTATAGACTTTGAAGCTATATTGCTTGGATCCTCCAAGATTGAATAACTTTTGAATGATTCAATACACACACGATGGTATTTTTGAAGGATCCGAGTAACATACGACATGCATTCTTACGTGCATCATATATTCATGGATTAGACTCTGAAGCGATGTTGCTCGCCTCCTTCAAAATTGAATAACTTTTGAAGGATCTAACACACATCCGGTGAGATTTTTGAAGGATCCGAGCAACATAGTAATGCAGCAACATGCACTCGTGCGTGCATCATATATTCATGGATTAGACTCTAAAGATATGTTGCTCGGATCCTTCAAAATTGAATAACTTTTGAAGCATCAAACACACATTTGGTGGAATTTTTGAAGGATCTGAGTAACATAGAGATGAAGTAACGTGCGTGCATGGTTTTTGCTTACTTGGTAGATATCATCTTTCGACTTGGTGATAGAGGAGAATGATGTCCTACTGCAATGCTTTCAACATGTTGAAGATAGAATATGTTTCATCTTTCGACTCTGGTGATAGCATGATTTAACCAAAAAGGAAGATAAATCCTAAGTGCTCGAGATTAATTACTTTGCTTCAAGAACATAATCAATGTTTGTTATGTGATTATACCATGCTAATAACTTTATATCTATCTTACTGGCTTTATAAGAGGTAAACCAGATTACTAACAAGGGTTAGTAGTGGAGTGGTAAGTACTCCTACATCCTTAACCAGAGTTTTCGGGTTCAAGCCCTGAGTATGGAGTCGCCTTTGTTAAGGAACACTTGACCCCCCAATGTGAGACTTCCCAGTGCGAATCCGAATTTATTTGGGCCCCAATATGAATACAGAACACCGGGTGAAAAAACAAATGAAAAAGAGCTAGATCATATTACCTCATATATATCGTTCAAAGATCTTATGGAATGATATCTTTTACCCCTTGCATCCTTTATTTCATCTATCCATCTTTTGAAACCTTTGACAAATTCATCTATATTTATCATCCCATCATCGTCGAGATCAAACATGTGCAGCATTATAACTCTATCTCAATTTATATGACATTCTTTTTTTTTTTAAGTCAGTCCCAAAAAGAATATAATATTCCTTCTGTCCCAATTTATGTAACACTCTTTTCTTTTAATCAGTCCCAAAAAGAATGATATCTTTATATATTCAGTAATAATTCAACTTTAAATTTTCCTTTTTACTCTTAATGAAATGATTTCTAGCCACACAAATTTTTATGGTTTATTTTAGACAATAAGTTTCAAAAGTCTTCCTTTGTTTCTTAAATTCTGTGTCTAGTCAAACAACTTCATATAAATTGGGACGGAAGGAGTAATATCTTTCTATATTTAGTTACAATTTGATTTAAAAATGCTCTTTGTACCCTTAATAAGATGATTTATAGTCATACAAATATCTTTGTCTTATTTTAGATCACAAGTTTCAAAAACTTTTATTTTTTTTCTTAAACTCAGTGTTCAGTCAATCACCGTCACATAAACAGGGATGGAGGGAGTAAGTAGTAAGAACCCGTTTTCATTGTGCCGAGTTTTATTTACTGGTTATTATTATTTCTTTACATCTATTTTGTGGTTCTTATGTTTCTGTTATTATTTCTTGATTTTTCTGTTGTTTGGTACTGACATAGTGCTTCTTTTCGTCGTCTTGAGCCGAGGGTCTTTCGAAAACAGCCTCTCTACTTTCTCGAGTAGGGGTAGGGTCTGCGTACACACTACCCTCTTCAGACTCCACTTATAAGATTTTACTGGGTTGTTGTTACTGTTGTTGGAGTAAGTAGTAAGAACAAACCAGTCCATTGGGACAAAAATCTTTCTAAATGGTTTTGCCTCTGATTTGTACCAGCTGAAGGATTGGATGTCACACCATTTGTTGATTCTTGACTGCCAACAAAAACACAAGTTCCCCAAATTACAGTGAGAAGCAATACGTACCAAAGTCTTCAGCACAAGAAATCGGAATTAAACCATTCATACAATTAAGATAAATTATATCTAATCTTCTGATACAATCATTTTGATTGTTTCTTCAATTTCATCATTAGATAGTGAATATAAATTTTATGACTTATAAAAACAGATGAATTAATTTTTCGTGTATAAGCTAAAATTTTGTACATTAAATTATCTATAATATAAGCAAAGAACACATAAATGAATACCTAATTTATTTATGCTAAAAATTTATTTAAATAAATAAATAAATAACTAATTATTCCATAAAGAGTATAATAACAAAACGCATGGTTTGTAGCAGTATATCTTAACAATCTCCAACTTAGACTCATATTTAAGCGTCTACAACTTAATATCCATTTTCTCTATATGCCTATCGAAAATCTTCAGTAACAAGCTCTTAGTAAACGAGTCCGTCAAAAGGGTAAACAGAAGAATGATTATACTGAATGGTTTGAAAGAAATTCTTTAAGAAAAACAAGTAAGCTACTAAACTGAGAGTCTTAGCTACTTGACACGAATTTCTAAAAATAAAGAAAGTGACACATAAATCACTAAAAGATGGAGCAGCAACAAGATTAAAAGAATGATTGAAGTTGTCTGCTCTTTTTTATTAAGCATGAAATCTGCAAAGTAAATTTCATAAGCCTAAAATATCTCAACAACATAAACTATCTAACAGAAATTTAAATTTAAACAAAGTTGACTCCTCCTACCGCTAAACAACTTATATTATTCTAGCAAATCGGCAATGAGTAATAGATATAATATTCAACACTCCTCTTTTTCTTCAGTTGTTGCAATCTAAAAAAGTTGTTCCTCCTCAATTTTTTGCTTACAGATGCTAACAAACATTTGAAGTTTGGTTGAGACATATTAAATGTATTGATGCCAAACAAAGAGAACAACTGAAGTTCAATAAGAAAGACATATTTAATCTTGAAAATCCTTTCACCTCCCTTGGCGACGTAGTATTCTTCGTGAAATAACAAAAAAGCACAAAAACAGTGATATTCGGTTGTATTCAATTCATTGTATTCATTCATAACTGCTTTTACACAGGCTTACAAGGAGCTCTCAGGAACGACGATTTTTCCTGAATTTTATCACTACAAGCTGCTTTTACACGATGATCACTACATCGTGTTTGATTATACAAATTTGATGAGTTGCTGAAGCTTTTGTGACCTCTTTCAAATGGATTTTATTTCATGTTATGATTGCTTAAATGTGTGACATGGTGAATAGAGGTGTTGGGCTAAACCAATCCGAAAATACTTTTAATATGATGTGATATTGTACGTTTTGGGCCAAGCACGCACCGTTTTCCCAAAAGGTCTCACGCTATTAAGAGATCCCTACACCTTATATGCAGAGGCGAACCCTGGATTTGAAAGTAACGGGGCACCAATGTCGAATAAAAATTTGAGCAAATGCTGGAGTTGGAATTGAACTCAGGTAGCACACTAAAAGTCAGGTTGTGCCCCCCTAAATCGACCAATACAATTGTCTAAGATTTGAATCTTGGGGGCGTCGTATTATTTAAGATATATACACATATATACATACATTTTTTCTGAATTTACTGGGGGTTGATGACCCCCCTATCCAAAGGGTAGGTTCGCCTCTGCTTATATGTAGGATCCCAATCTTTTCAAGTACAAATATGAGACTTTATTCGCACACTCAACAAGAGTCAGGGGGGCTATTCATAGTAAAAAAACTACTAGACTATATAGATTCCAACTGAACTTCAACTTCTACTTGATTGATTAATTCAGGGGCGGTACTGGAACATAATGTTGGACGATCTCCATTTCCATATGGTAATTGAAGTTGCATGTTTAGGATACGTTTGGTGTTCAATATATTCCTTGATGTCAGTAAATCATGGTTTACCGTTGGGTGCCCTTTCAATGGTCAAAAGATCACAACTATTGAACATGCCGGGAGTCAATTCAAAAAATTTTCTCCTAATCTCATCTACTGAAAAAAGGAGCCCCTTGATCACCTGAAGAGATTTTTAGGCAGAATTGACATAATTATTACGAGGTTTCTTGCAAGTTACCATTTCATAAGTCTATCTGAAATTCTGAATAAATCCATTTGAGGTTTCTTCCACCTGACTGCATAAACAAATCCATTTGAAGTGCCTTCTTTACAACAACAACAACGACGATCCAAAATCCCACTAATGCGGTCTGGAAAGGGTAATGTATACGAAGACCTTACTCTTACACCGAAGGAATAGAGAGGTTGTTTCCGAAAGACCCTCGGCTCAAAAACACGAAAAGAGACAATATCAGTACCACCAAAATATATTGCCACCAATTATCATTTTTGTGATAACAAACTACAAAACTTACAAACTAAAATAATATGGACATGACATGCATGGGACCTGTATCAGCCTGACCATTATATTTATCACTAGTTGTATAATGTACTCCAGTATATATATTCTAATATTTCTCTTTTTCTGGTTCCTTTTTTCTTTTTGAGGTCTCTGGAAGGAGTGTGGCCCTTCCCCAAATTTTGCGTGAATACGAGATGTTTTGTGCACCGGACGGGTGGTAATCGTGCTTAGTGAGTGGTAACTTAGATCAACAAGTAGGGGTGTCAAGTGGGTCGGGTCGGTCCCTAAACGGGGCAAGTGGGCCGGTCTCGTGGACCGCGGTCCCGGTCCTTAAATAAACGGGCTAAATGGTCCCGGGCTAAACGGTCTTTTTGTAGGAACCGACCCGGGACCGGACCCACAAGCTCATGGTCTTAGGCTAAACGGGTCGGACCCGCGGGCTAAGTGGGCCCAACGGGTAAGTAGTGTTTTTTTAAAAAAATAATAAATAGAAATTAGAGACAAAAAGATTTTAAAAAATATCTAAGGTAATGCCTTATATTGTGAACTATTATAGAATTGTGAACTATTTTTTTTAATTCAAATTTAAAAACAAAAATATTGTAAAAAGATATTCAAAGCAATGCCTTGTAATTTTATTATAACAATAAAAAACATGGCAATATCTTTCTTAGTCTTCCTCCCCCCTATAGAATGAGCACAACAAGGTGCTAATACCACCATTGAGAAGAAAAAGGAACTAACCAAAATGTGCCAAAATACAAGTTACATAATACACACTAATTTTTGTTCATACAAGTTACATGCTATTCAAATTTCATAAATTCTTACAAACTTCATAAATCCTTCAAGGTTCGGAAGAAGTTCCGTTGGTGGTGTGGAAAAGTAGCTTGGTCATCGCCGCTTCCATTCAAATTCCGTTTCATGCCGTTTGGTAGGTTGTCTAGAAAAAGTAAGGGCAGTAACGGGAGTATCAGATGGGTCATCATTTGGATTAGCAGCATTATCGCTAGTTGGGTTAACATCAGGAGCGAGACTAGTGGATGTATCATCATTCGGTTGAGTTTCATCAAGATCAATTTCCTCATCATTATTTTCATCAATAGTATTATAATTATTAGAATAGAGAGCATTCATCAATTCATGGTCTAAATGTTCACCGGGTGCAATATTATGGCAAAATTCAGTCTCGGTAAATTGTAATAAACTATTATCGGTATCAAGAATAGCAGGTGTAGAACGTGTATGAGGTTTGGTTCGGGGAGCCGGGGGCAGGGGAAGAGGAACAGCAGTACCACTAGATTCGCTAGTTTTGGATTTTTCCTTATTCTTATTTTTACCAAAAATATTTCTTAAGGAAGACATCTTAATTAATCAAGTAATAGCAAATACATAAAAGAAATAAAACTATAATATTAAGACTTAAGAGTTGGAACGAGTTTACCGAATTGACGAACAACTTGTTGAAAATTGATTATCGTTGAAGACTTCAATTCACCAACTTCACAATTGTTTCACAAATTGTAGCCACCTCAATATTTTTTGACTATTTTTTGGAATAAAGTAAGCAATAGTAGCAAGTATAGAAGAAAATTAGAGAGAGATTGTGATAGATTGATATTGATATCGTAAAAAAATGAAAGAATGAAGGGGTATTTATAGTTGAAAATAGGTAAAAAGTGTAATTATAAAACGTTTGGGGTTAAAACTAAGTTGGGGGGTTAACTAGCTATTTTTTAAACCCCCAACAGCTCTTTTTTTCAAAAGCCAAACAACTATTTTTTTAAAAAAAAAATATCCGTTGGACCCGCCAAGGGACCGGTCCGGTCCCGGTCTCTTGGTGGGCCAAACGGGCCCGATCCTACCGGTTCCTAGCTAAGAACCGGCCCACGAGACCGGCACGATCCTACCTCTAGCGGTCCTAACAGTCCCAGCTCACTTAGCACACTTAGCCCGCGGACCCGGGCAGGCCCACTTGCCACCCTTATCAACAAGTAATCAACTGAAAGACGAGGCAAGTATAGTATCGCAATGCTGTACTTAAGCTTTGGAACCACTTGAAGATCTCAGTGGTGATGAGGAAGCTGGATCTGTGCTGAGATATATAGAGAGAGAGATAGAATTAATTGTCTCAGTACAAATAAAAGTGCTACTTCTTGATTTTCGACGAATAACGTAGATTGCAAGTGCAGCTGTTGAAGTACCCCTACAGTAAATGCAAACAGCACACAGAATTAAGCTGCTGAGACGGGCGTTTTATTTCATTGCCTAATTCTCAGCAATCATAGAATAACCCTTTTGGAATGCCTGGATAAAAATTAGGGGGGGGAAATGGGTAATTTGACGTATCGTCATTAACTTTTACCAACGGCAACTATAATAGTAAAGTCACAATTTATCTCATTAAAGTTATTGAACTTTACTGTGTGACTATATTGAGTAAAGTGAATTAAGTGATCCTTGGTCACTGAATTAAAATATTGGATAAAGTCACAAATTTCTTCTTAACACATTAAAGTAATGAAAATATACTCACTAGCCATAGTGGGTAAAATTAAGTAATAGATGGTCACTGAATTTTACTTATCGGAAAATCTTTTGTTGGTAAAGTTTCCGACAGATATCGTCGACAATTTGGCTCGGCCTCTTTAGCCTTTAGGGACGTAAAATAAACCCGATTAGCAATGAGTGTGATCCGGGTTGAAAAGATACAAATACAAAAAATAAGGGATATTATTACTTTTAGCCCGCGCCAGAACTATTTATATTTGCTAGCCGAAAAAGTGTATTAAATTTGTATAATTTTTATATATAACATACAAACAATAACAACAACAACAAAAAACTCAGTTTGATCCCATACATACATAACGTATATATATATAAAAAATATACACTTTTTCGGCTATTATTCTGAGATTGACTATACATAGTCATTTTTCCAAAAAATAATATATAGCTTTTGGATTTATCGACAAAAAAGGTTAAACTTCTAGATTTCTCAGATGATTTTTGCCAGTAATTATTTTTATTTCGACAGACCACCATAGTAAAAGAATTTAACGAATTTAACTAGAATCTGTTTCTGAAATTTCAGAAAATATCCGTCTAAAATTTGTTGATCTGGATAATGTTTAACAAGATTTCGACTATAGAACCATTGCCATTGATTATCTACTGCAATGGTTGTAATAAGGTTCCCTTAACTGGTGCAATAAATATATTTGTAGCGTTTAAAATAAAGGCTTAATTGCAACGGTAGAAATTCGAATTCCACTGAACCCCGAATGAGTTTTTTTTCTTTTTTTTCCTTATTATCTGTAAGCCAAAAACCTAGGCACTCATTGCAAAGAATCAATAGCTTAGCGAAGAACACAACAAACATAAGAACACTCGGGCCACACACACCCGGGACACTTTGCTTTTGATCTATCAGATGTTTTTGTCACTACAACCTAGGTGTGCGGTCCTGACCCTACGTGAACATGGAATATTTTGTACACCGGGTTGCCCTTTAGTGTGTTCGTTCTGATTTTGTGTCAAATGTTCAGGGCTTTGCTCCAATCTGAACACAAGAGAAAGAATCTTACCGTTGAGATTTTTTGCATAATCAGTTCATCATGAATCTGTCTTTTCAATTTCCTTCAGTGCCTCTTGATGAGCTGCCAAATCATACCAACAATGAAAATGCATTGATTCAACCAAACTAATGCGGTAAAAACGAACATAGGAAATTCCATAATTTCATAGCAACAACTAAATACTACTGTATTATTATAGGTTCGTAGTACAAACTTAAGTTACATAAAGAAAATAAAGTACTATCAGTAAGAAATCTACAGAATCAGAACCTCTGTCAATAAACCTGCCTTCTCCTTAGATGCCTAAACAACTCATCTGGGTCTCTATAAGATATATCCAAATACTACCGAGGGAAAAGATCACCTGATCGTTCTGAAAGTAATTAATGTTACAGTGGAGCGTGCACGTTAGCGGTAAGACCCTCTTCTTCCACGACCACGCCAACTCCTACCTCCTCTTCCACTGCTTCTTCCAGCGTCATATATACCTGCAAATGCCTTGTTAACCAGCTGGTGCTGCATACCACCGGCTCCACGGCCCTTTTTCGTTGCATTATTGCTTGACACATTTGTAGTAGCAGCTGGTCGCTTCTGACTGTGACTAAAATATTATATAATTAGACATTACTATCTTCATCAATGAGAAATACTACCGATGACTAAAGTCAACAGAATATCTATCCACATACCCTGCAACAGCAGTTGAAGGACCCGATGGCTTCGCGACTTCTTTCCATGATAAATTTACTTTTTGATCTCCAATAAAAGTTGGTGTTTTTGTATGCAATGGCTGTGATATATATGATGTCACACATCAAGCATGCTGATTGTAGAGCAAAAAGTGCAAAATCAACAGGCGTTACCTGGGTCATTGCTAATATATTGTTACAAGCCCGAAGCGTAAAGGTAGCATTCTGCTTCTGCGTCTTCTGCAGATCACAGAAAACAGCTAAGTTCACACCAACAGAAGAAAAAAATTGGTTACAACGAAGGATAGGGCGAGAGAGAGAGAAGGTTAAACCCACAATTGCATCCGTTTCATCTTCTGTTTTAGCAGCAGCCATTGCTTTGTTTTGATCTGACATTCCTTGGGTTAATTTCTTGATCATAGCCCTAGCCAAATCCTCAACCGTGCTCAACCTGTTTCATCAACATGAAGGACGTCAGCCTGAAAAGATTAAAAGCAAAGACCAGCAACAACTACAATATGACAGAACTCCAGCTTCTCCTTTAACTCCTCTCCTTGGGCTAGTAGGAGCATGCTCCATACTACCCACAGCCTCTTCCTAAGTTCTTGCTAACCCAATAAAGACACAGAAAAATCCTCACCCCCCCCCCCCCCC
>AWOL01S0019583.1:33180-60150 GCA_000715115.1 Nicotiana otophora | reverse complement strand
ATGTTCGGCCTTTATTCTTACCAATTACTCAGAGGGGGGAGAAAGGAAAGAGAGAAGCCCTCAGTTCTCTCAATTCTGGAAGTGGTGTAAACAATCTTATTGCATGACTACTTGTGGTGCTCATAGGATATTCAGCTGTCATCACGTTAGCAAAGTAGACTTAAGATGCATGAAAATTACCTCACACAATTCACCATATTCAATATTTAAGGGAAAAAGAAAGGGGTGTCTGATATTTCTTGTGTTAAACAAAACGTAATGAGATGCTCTCTTGGGATTGACGCTACTCGGCTAGATGAATATACAGTTGTATGAACAAAAAATAGATGGTTTTCCACAAACCAGAATATCGATATTGAAGCCGGTATCCCATTTTTAGTTCAAACTGAATTTTCTTGATCAAAAACATAATCTAATCATTAATTGGCATCATGTCTTCGGAAATAGCAAGCATTGGTTATACAGTTAGATTGTAACATGAACGAACAGAAGAACAAGAAGAAGCACCTCTCAGTAAAGTCCTTATATTGCTCCGAGAAATCCTCCCCCAGTCTATCTGATGGTTGTCCAGTGACAATCTTGTAGCCACAGAGACTGTTTGTGGCGTTTGGAGCCTATAAAATTCCAAATCAAGTATTAAGCAGGTTGGCTACATGCATCAAGTATATTATCCATGGGCGAAAAGGAACTTTCTTACCTTGTGAGCTAAATGGTGAAAGGTATACAACAAACACTCAATACACGTGTAGTTAATTTCTTCAATCTTTCTTCGAACCATGTATTTCTGAGAGAAAACACCAGAACGTCATTTTCAGCAAGAGTTTCAAAGCATTTCAATAGGGGATCCTAGTGACTGGAAACACACAGCAAAACTAGTAAGAGCATACCTAAACTATGTTTTATGCAGTATGCACAGGAGTCAATTAGAAGAGAGAAGATCAATAATAGGCTAAAAACAAATGCTGATAGGAAATGCAATGAACTAGACTGAATAACAGCAGTACAGCTTATGACACTAAGCAACCACAAAAAACAAACTACACTAATTTTTGTACTTCATGAATTATGCAATAGACATGGCAAGAGCAAGAATGTATTTGTGTGTTCTCCCTGTACTTTCACGTACAAAACCAGAAATAGAAGCATTGATGTTTAAGAGAAAAAGGATAAGCAGCAAGTGATGGGAACACATAGAATCTCCATATCTACCCAACTCTAAAGTTTCAAATGCAATATTCATGAAACCTTCAAAGTTAAACCTTTAAGAGCTGAACTAATGATGGAAGCAGCTGTCGAGAATCCTGAGTTGTTGCATAAAGTGAGCATTCAGAAAGGTTCTTTAGCAAGTCCAATCTCCGTTCTTCTGGAAGCTGAAAAAAAATTACTGCCCTTGAAAACTTGAAAACCCTAATCATAAAATATGGACCAGCGAAGAGTGGTAAAAAAACCAAAAAAAAATTAAAAAAAAGAGAAACTCAAACTCGGAGAAGTGTTGTTAAAGGCTCGCTAAAAGCGTGCCTAAGCCCTGAAGCCGGGTTGTGCGCTCCTCCTAGCTCAGAGTGTAGGCAACTAGGCATAAAGGTGATAAGGCATGTGCACCTTCACCAATGGGTTGTCTTTAAGGGCACAACAGCATACATATAGCTTAGTTATAGTTTTTCCACCCTCTTGTCTAAAGTGTGTTCACCTTCAGTCATGATTTCTGTATTTAAGGGTACAACATATAGTAGTCTTAGAGTACGCGTGTTGCGCTTGTATTTCATATCAATAAATACAAGTTACATAGATATTATGCACAAAAGTGTTTGAATTATCAACAAAAATTTAAAAATCCAAACCACTGGGAAAAAATCAGGAACATGAATCACATTTATCTAACTCAATAAAAGAAGATCTCTTCTCTACAAATGCCTTATTATTTGGACTTTCGTTAGGGATAGATTTAGGTTCTCATGCCATCCCTTCTAGGTTGATTCGAGTATTATCATGATAAGAGATGATACTTGCTAAATATATGTTGTTACTTCCTTTAACTCAATAGTAATTGGTAATATCAGTTAGCCACATATTCCTAGTTTGATATTGTTTTTGCATTACATGCAATATCTATCCGCTAGATGGATTTATCGACACTATAAGAAACTACTATGACGACACTTTAAAAAATGTTTTATTAACATTTTCTTAAAAAAGAATAGCTTAAATAGCTAACATTTTCAACATTACCTTAAATATTAAAATTTTAGCAATCTGAAAATAATCGTGAGCTCCTATGTATGATTTCTGTACAATTTGCTTTAAGTTTTTGTATTTTGGTATTTTAAAGTGGAAGACTTATAATATCACCCGGATTATTGTTGTTCCGAGTGAAATAACAATTCCTAAAATTATGAATTCTTGTGAAAATTAACTTACTCAACTTATATAATTTATCTTATTGTGATTACATTCCCACATATTAGGATTTCCTATATAGTTTAAATAAAAAAGATTTAAAAGTCAAAATTTTAGTTGATAGTGTCCTAAATATTAGAAAGTACTAACTAAACGATGATATTGTCAAATATGAATTTATTTTTAAATATTAAAAAGGTCGATAAATTTTGCGTTGAAGCTTCGTGATTTTATAATAGTCTAGAGTGATTGAAGAAGCCAAAATTAATAGAAAAGTGAAACATTATTTTCTTATATATTTAGTAGTTTTTAATTTTAGTCTCACATAACTTACCACATAATTAGAATAAATTAATGCAACAACAACAACCCAGTATAATCCCTCAAGTGGGGTCTGGGGAGGGTAGGATGTACGCAGCCTTACCCCTGCCCCAGGACAGGGAGACTGTTTCCGATAGATCCTCGGCTAAAGAAGGTGAAGGAAGCCCTGATATCAAGTAATAGCAATAAATTAATGCAAGTTGTTGTAAATACTAAATGAAGTAAAATTATTCTTAAAAACATTACTCATTGATGTTAAAAAATTATTTTGTTCATCATAATACAATTAGAGTGTCATTAGGATGTCACTTAATTGGCGAATACTTCAAAGAACGTCTAAAACTTTTGTACTAACATTCCAAATAATTGACTTTTTAAAAATTTAGTTAAGGTAAATTTTAATCAAATTTAAAGTCCTAAATTTTAGGTATTTAGTTTAAATAAGGAAAGATTTAATAACCAATTTCAACGAATTTTCGAGTCTTAAATATTAGGAAATACTTAAATTGCTATTTTATCTAGTGTGAACTCTATTTTTAAAGGGTAAAAAAGGCGAACAACATTTCACTAAGGGCTTAGTGTTTTTAATATAGTATATATATATATATATAAAGCCTTTTCTATTCTTTTGTCCAAAAAATCATTGTTGTGTTTATAGTTACTTTTTCTTGCATTAAAGTAACTATAAACACAACAATGATTTAGCACTTCTCGCTTTTGACTACTCTGAATCTCTGATTCTGTAATCGGGATTGTTATATTTAACATGTTACGAGCACCATTTCTTTGAGATATAATTGGGTGCTGACTCTATCGGATCAAGTCATAACCAGGGTTATTAAAAGCTCTCACTTTGTCTGTTAAAGCAATGAAGCGATGCGAAGTTAAGGGTCACTGTTTCAGGGATGATGCATTGCGTTTCAGAAAAAATGCAAGCTTCAAATGACGCACAAAGTTATTCTAATGAGAAACAGTCGATTCTTCAAATCTCAACTTTGAGTTGGATTAACATCAGCATTATTGTAGTTGAGATTAGTTAATTTAATTGAAATTGACTACTATAGTACTAAATTCATATATGTATTGTAATTCTATTTTACGTAAACAATGCGCTTCACTTAAAAGAAGTGTGCACTTCACCTCTTGCTTTTCGCTTTGAATTTCATGGACCTCGTTGCTTCTTTGCGCTTTTGAAAGCACGGGTCATAAACTAAGCCTTCTGCTAGTATAGTATGGAATTCAAAATTTTCTCCAATAAATAATATCATAGATGGCGCTTCTAGCAGAAGCTAGTATGCACCAATAGCAGAAGCTAGTATGCACCAAAATCAAAGAATTAATTAGTTTGGAGTGCCAAAACTTGATTTAATCAAGATTCAAGTGTATTATCTTATTAAGATAAAAATATCCGACAATAGTTGGACACTTGCTAAGAAATTGCATCAAATCATAAGATTCTGCCAAACCACAATAACAAATTATGCATGCAATGGCTACTTACAATATATACTGATTCCGGCCTAGTCACTTTAGTCCAAAAAAAAAATTAATTCTTTTGTAGTCCTAATTCCGTTGTGTTTTTCTTTTCTTTTCTTTTCTCCGACAATTATGATTCTGGAACTTCCCAGCAGTAGTGGTACTTCATTAATTTCTAGAATACTATACTTCATCACTGTAACCGGGTCAAGCTATTGCATTCGTCTAAGCTTAAAAGTAGCTTCATAGGGACACTTATGGATATTTCTATGCTTTTTGGGAAAGATACAGATGTTTCCAACCTGTAGATACCAGCAACAAATCTCCTCAGTCAATTAGTCCAATCAATATAGGTTTTTTTGTAAAAGTTGCTGTTTCAAATTGTATGATGCAGTTGGCCTAATCAAAAAAATTGTATAATGAAGTTCTAAACATAATGCCTCAGGAATCGACGACTGTACATGATTCCTGGAATTCCTTTTAGCCTAGTTCCCTTCTCTTCAAAAATCATAACTGCTCATCAATCCAAAAATAGACCACCTGGTACTCGTCTCTTCTATTTCGACACTTCAAAACACTGTTTAATTCTCATCCAAAACAAGCCCTCCTTAGCAGCAAACAAAATAATTTGCTACTTTAATCTATAAGGTGTCCAAACTCCAACCTAGTAACTGTTGATAAGCGACCCTTCACCGTATACAGAAGAGTAATGGATCTTACGCATTCTAACCATAATAATAATAACAAGAAACAAATGTTTCTACTGCATCAATGCATAAAATCAGGAAAAACATAAAATAAAGCTTGCAGCAGAAACATTTGCATTAGTACTATAAAGTAATTGCACGTTACCTAACTGTAAGTGCGTAAAATGCACTCACTGCATGAAGAAAGTAATATAGGAATCATAAGGGTTACCTTGTCAAAAACAGGCACGATTTGCTTGTTCAGATAGTTGAGAAACTTAATGGCCGATGCACCCCTCTAAAGACAAATGAATGTGAAGTCAATGACTACTGGAAGAGTACTATACATTGGACAACTTAAGGGAAAATAGTACACACCTTGAAGAAGGGAAGTGCCATTGAAAGGCATAATATGTACCTCTCGATATGATCAGCATCTGACACCTACCAGAAAGGTAAACAAGCACTTAGATGCATATTCCAAAGGCAGCAGGTATCAATTTTTCTGAGTTTTGTTAAAAGGGAAGGCTGCAGCGAATGCAAAGGAAACTGTGGACATGAACTCCATCAGATACCTATGGCAGTAAGAGATCAAAAGCTAACCTTAGGCCTTCATAAAACCACTGAAATACTATCTGTAAATACTATGTAAAGTAGTACCAAGACTATACCCCTGTACTGGAGATCTTCAAAGAAATGGTACGTTACTGACCTTTCTGATCAAATAGTTTCCCAGAAAGCATTTTGGATTAGAATTAACAAAGACACTTTATTTAACCATACAAATCTCTTTTCCTTCTACCTTCTAAAAGGCCTGGAAACATATTCAGTTCAAAATTCAAGTAGACTCTCTCAGATCCTAGAAGCATTGACCTTTAATGACTGGGTGTACCCTCAAGATTCTGAAGAGGAAATGCACAAAAGCAAGCAGAACTCAGAATTGAGTACAAATTGAGTAAAATCCTGAGCCTTAACGGGGAACAGTAGTGCAGCTATAAAAACTTCAGTAAAAATGCAGTTATAAGATTGCATTAGTCAAAGCAGTGATCACCCAAGCATAGCCATGGTAATGAAGTGTTGCTTAACACCAATAACATAACAACCACACAAAACTAGGGTTGCCTCCCAACAAAGGAAAGGAACTAAATCACTTACATTAAATTGAGCATCAAGATCAGCCTGACCTTCAATAATCTCAACAAGCTCCTGAATACGCTCTGCAGGAGCATCACGGCCAAATAAGCTCAAGCTTTTCAAAAAGTCCATGAACATTTTAAATTCAGCAGCCGTTACATCTTGCAAATTCTACAAAACATCAATTTTTTGGATTGGTTAACAAGAGCAAGGACAGTTAAAACCCACAGATACCGATAATAGAATCATCTGATGTGGATTAGTATCTTTAGCCCTAAAATTTAAAAAGAAAATTGATATAAAAGAAACTGGGAATTTGAAAGAGAACTTCTTTGAGAAAATTCAACATGATACCAATCCATACCTGCTTTACCAAAGTAGTTATATGCTTCTGCACCTCCTCTGGCTTTAGGAGCTCCATCTTAAGAGGGAACACCTGCAAAATAGTGGGATTCATTATAGCAATGATCAGCCACAAACTTATGGAGTTCATCAATAGACACTTCTGAAAAGATATATGCAGTTAGTCCGAGTCAAATGAACTGGAAACCCATGATCATGTGGACAACAAAGACATTTTGCAGTCACCGTGTTAAATTCGTCCCTTCTTAGTCAATTGACTGCCAGCATAAATCAAATGGGAAGAATTCATTTTCCTTTTCCTTGAGAAAATAATTCAAGAGTAGAGAAACACCTTATCTCTAAGAAATAACAGAGTTTTTTCACGAATGCTTTCCCAAGTGCTAAGATCCTCAGCACTCCGATCCTCGATGCTTCCAATATGCTTAAACAGAGCAGTTAAAGAGGCTGCAATAGACAAGTGCAACCAAATCGTAAGCAAGATAACCAATGTGAATTGCATGATTTCAAACACCTGACCTAGAGAATAAATGCAAACACAATATCTATAAAGCATTCATCAATATAATGTGAGTACCGGAAAACCAAGAATATAACCATTTTCCATAGCATGGTAGCTTAGTATCAAGGCAGCACACTAACTATCATCCTTGTGCAAGGAAAGATGTGAAAAAAGCCGATGCAAAAAGAAACCAGGAAAAAGGGTACTGCACCCAAATTGCAGGTGTATTAAATTACCAAACAGTGTTCAGAATCACCCAAATGGAATTGCACTCACCTCATTCTTCGGTATGGTATATGACAGACTAAAATAGTGAAATCCTTTGCATGCAAAACAGTTCAAGAATATATTAATCTTAACATTAAGAACTCAACTAAGCTACTGAGAATGCATAACATCTTCCCACTCCCCCACACCACACACACAAAGAAAGTCACTCAGGAGAAAAGGCAGCCACCCCATCAAGTCTGCCCTCACAGCACGAGCCACCTAGATTGCTAGCGCTAACACCGAGATAACAAAAAGGCCTTTATGATGCAAACCACACTTCATTTCACAGTAATGTCATCCACCAGCACTACCTGAGCAACTCAATAATTCTCTAAAATGGAAAAGACAACAATGACCGCGCCTGTTATATTAATCAAATCCTTGAACCCTCACAGATGCCAATGCCCCACAGTTTTTTCCCAAATCTCCCTCGTGGTTTTCGTTTGGTGATTATTCACTACACAGGTACGTCTATTTATTATTCTGTTTATTTTTTATGTATTCAGTAAACATAATTTGTTTCACCATCTTGAGTTAGAAGGAGCATGTTAAAGGTTAAGTGAACTATTGAGAATATTGTACAAAATATACTTAATAAATATAATATCCAAGAAAGAAATTCATTTGACAAGGTGGGTTGCTCTGATGGTAAGCGCCCTCCACTTCCAACCAAGAGGTTGTGAGTTCGAGTCACCCCAAGAGCAAGGTGGGGAGTTCTTGGAGGGAAGGATGCCGAGGGTCTATTGGAAACAGCCTCTCTACCCCAAGGTAGGGGTAAGGTCTGCGTACACACTACCCTCCCCAGACCCCATTAGTGGGATTATACTGGGTTGTTGTTGTTGTTGTTGTTGTTACTCGTGAAAAAAAAAAACTTTATTAGCCAAGAGAATAATTAAGAATTCTGTGTAGAATACTCTTAATAATTATGCCATAATTACTTATCAAAATAATTATGCTATGACTAAGAATTCCAAGAGTTAGATTTTTCTTATTCATACGGCACGAAATTCCTATTTAAGAGTCCATTTCTACATTGTTAATCAACCCAAATATAACAGTTCTCCTCTTCTTCTTTTTCACAAAAATAATATCATAAAAATCTCCATTACATGATTTTATGTGAATCCACTAGAGCGGTCATATGGGTCGGGCCAGGCTAGCCCAGCCCACGTGAGCTTTAGCAATTGACGGGCTGGGCTGGGATAGCCCACCATTTTGATGTGCCTTATCAGGCCAGTCCACCCCAGCCCTATGTGGGCCGCGGGCCCACATGGCCGGCACATCATTTTTTAAAATATAATTTTACATTTTTTCTTTAAGTTCTAACCTAAAAAAAAGATAATTATTTAAAAGTTAAAAAATATCTTATTGGAAAAATTTTGCAAAATTTAATAACTTTTTATATAGTTCCAATATATCACAATAAACACTAAAAAAAAGTAAAAGACAAGACTATATTTCATTCACTAAAAGTCAAAAGTCAAAACAAACTATTCAAGAGAACGTCCATGACGCTTATGAGATATCCAACACATCATCTTCATCAAACATATTTGAATCCACTTGTGACAAGGTTGTCTTAACATCTTCACTTTCATCTACATTTACAATTCATATGCAATATTAATTAGTTAAATATAAAGAATAATTAAATTTTAAAAACTAATAATATTCAAACTAACATAAAAAAATATTTCCAGTTTGAGTTTGGGAAAAGCTGGGCAGCCAATTTCGAGTAGTAATAAGTGTTTGGACATTTTCATAATAAATGCAACTTCTGTACTTTGTAAGAACACGCCACCAATGCTAAATGTTGATTCCGATGCTACAATGGTAATAGGAATACTAAGTACATCATGCGCCATCATTGTATTTTCTAGAATGGTCCTTCCAATACATGACAACATCCATCTCTTGAAACTTCTCAAGATCAAGTCTTGGTTCCTCTAAGTAAAGATCCAATTCTGACTTTCCATCTCTAGAGGCAGTATACTTTTTATTTTTTATATATTTTAAATAAATATTTTATTAGGCCCACGGGCTGGCCCAGCGCAACCTGAGCGAAGCCTCACGGGCCACGGTCTTACTTGGGCCGGGCTTAAAAGCCTCGTTTTTAAATGAGCTCCAACAATTCTAGCCCAGTCCTGCTAAATCACACGTTGGGCCGGGCTGGCCCAACGGCCAAACCCATATTGACAGCTCTGGAATCCACAAACACAAAATAGTACAACCATTTCAGAACATCGAAAGTAGCTTTTATATTTTTTGTGTATGACATATGAAATATGTTTTATAAAGGCCCGAATATAGTAAAATGGTCAAAGAGAAATTCATACTGCTGACGCCAACTATGTAATCTTGTTTAGGATTGATGCGTAGAGGTGATTGATTGATTGATTTCATAAGAAAGATAGTAATAAATATGATTATAAATATTTTAGGTTTCATAGTAGTGAAACAAGCAACAGTTAGTGACATTCCTGAGATTATTAGACTTGTCTACACATTCAGCACTTCCTATTTTATTCAGAGACCAGTTTCAGTCGCACAGTTCAGGCATCTTCTGTCCTCTAGGGATATCTTGTATCAATTTGAAGAAAACCCTATGACCAAGGAGTTTGCCATTCAGACAACCATGCTGGGCCTGATCTGATAAGATTAGATGTTATTGTAGCTTCTCATTTTTTTTCCGTGTAAAGTAGTAAGATTAGAAGTAATTGTAGGTCTAGTAGGCATTGTAATGACTACTAATGTTAATTCGTTAACAACGACATCAACATTGAGAATTCCAGTTAATACAAAAGTAAGGATAGTTGTGATGAATAATCACACTAGAAACCTTTATAATGTTACTAATAAGTAATAACAGATGTAAGTGGAAGATAAATTATTGACCATGAAACTCTTGGACTTCTATAGTTTCGGGGAGAGGTGATTTAATGGCTAAATTTCAGGAGCACAAACTCACTCTTCACATCCTGACGTAACAAGGTCATAAGAGCCTTGTGTACAGCATCACGCTCTACATTTTCACCTGACATAATTGGTATAAACTGTATCAATATGAGCAAATGATACGAACCAACCAAGTCCACAAGGCATTGAGCACAAAATTTACCTGCCACGAGGAGCGGGCCAAGAATGTCAACAATTTTAGACAAATGCTCAGGTGTATCTTTGCAGAAAAGCGGAAGTCCACGGATCGCTTGTACACGGACCTGGTAGTCAATAAAGAAAACACAAAATTTATTAGACAACACACGGTAAAAGTCAAACCTAGTTCTAAAATATTCCAACTTCTTCACTAATAAGCTACCAATAACAACTATTTTTTGACAATTTCTATTATATAACAATTAGGGCACAACCACATTAATGCCATCACACCATCACAGTTATTTTTCTGGGTAAGCCACAGAACAAAGCTGGCTAAATACATACGCTAGGTATGTCTCTTTATATGTCTGATGGCTACTCAGACGATTTGGAGTTGATTTATAACAGAGTAATCAGTATCTTCTAGTTAGAAAATCAAAGAGTTCCATGTAATAACTTATACTAACTTCTAGTTATAAATGCTTTGGGAGTTACCTTGGGTTACTGAGATGGGTGTTCGTATTATAGATAGGGGTGAGTATCTCTGGAAACCGCACATATTGCGTATGTATCATGTTTTATCCACTTACACAATGTGTAGCGGGGTAAGCCATGTTGGTCACATGGTGGTAAATGTCAGTGTCTTAATGGTACGCCCAATATAATAAAATGGATTTACAATTATGGTTATGTCCTAAGAAAATACAAAATTTATTAGACAACACACGGTAAAAGTCAAACCTAGTTCTAAAATATTCCAACTTCTTCACTAATAAGCTACCAATAACAACTATTTTTTGACAATTTCTATTATATAACAATGAGGACACAACCACATTAATGCCATCACACCATCACAGTTATTTTTCTGGGTAAGCCACAGAACAAAGCTGGCTAAATACATACGCTAGGTATGTCTCTTTATATGTCTGATGGCTACTCAGATGATTTGGAGTTGATTTATAACAGAGTAATTAGTATCTTCTAGTTAGAAAATCAAAGAGTTCCATGTAATAACTTATACTAACTTCTAGTTATAAATGCTTTGGGAGTTACCTCGGGTTACTGAGATGGGTGTTCGTATTATAGATAGGGGTGAGTATCTCTGGAAACCACACATATTGCGTATGTATCATGTTTTATCCACTTACACAATGTGTAGCGGGGTAAGCCATGTTGGTCACATGGTCGTAAATGTCAGTGTCTTAATGGTACTCCCAATATAATAAAATGGATTTACAATTATGGTTATGTCCTAAAGAGCCTAAACTGGTTTTGAAGTGTTTTATGAAACTTGGAAAGATGATGAATGTTGAATTATGATTTCAAATTATGTTTTACTATCACTTTATTATAGTTATTGTTCTTGGGCAAGCCACCTAACAAAGCTGGCTAAATATGTACGCCACGCATGTCCCGTAGCCCATCTGATGATTACTCGCATGATTTGGAGTTGATTTTGGAACAGAGTAAATAATATCTTCTAGTTAAAAAATATGGACGCACTGACACACCATATTCAAGGGGAGGTGGCATGGTGTATGTTGTTCGCTGATGATATAGTTCTGATTGATGAGACGAAAGGCGGCGTGAATGAGAGACTGGAGGTATGGAGGCAGGCCCTGAAGTCTAAAGGTTTCAAGTTGAGTAGGACCAAGACGGAATATTTGGAGTGTCAGTTCAGCGAGGGGTCGGGGGACGCGGGCGTGGAGGTGACGCTTGACTCGCAAGTCATCCCTAAGAGAGAGAGTTTCAAGTATCTAGGGTCAATTATCCAGGGAGACGGGGAGATCGACGGGGATGTCACGCACCGTATCGGGGTGGGGTGGATGAAATGGAGGTTAGTGTCTGGAGTCCTGTGCGACAAGAAGGTGCCACTAAAACTTAAAGGTAAGTTCTATAGAGCGGTGGTTAGACCGGCAATGTTGTATGGAGCCGAGTGTTGGCCAGTCAAGAATTCTCATATACAGAAGATGAAAGTAGCCGAAACGAGGATGTTGAGATGGATGTGTGGGCACACTAGGTTGGATAAGATTAGGAATGAAAATATTCGGGAGAGGGTGGGCGTGGCTCCCATAGACGTCAAAATGCGGGAAGCGAGGCTTAGATGGTTCGGGCGCGTGCAGAGAAGGAGCCTAGAGGCCCCGGTTAGGGGGTGTGAACGGTTGACTTTGATAGGTACGAGAAGAGGTAGAGGGAGACCTAAGAAGTATTGGGGCGAGGTGATCAGGCAAGACATGGCGCAATTTCAAATTTCCGAGGACATGGCCCTGGATAGGGAGGTGTGGAGGTCGAGCATTAGGGTTGTAGGTTAGGGGGTAGTTGAGCATTTTTCCAGCTAGTCTGATAAAGTTTGGTCTAGGTCTGCTAGCGGTTGTTGTTCATCACACAATTTTTATTTCCATAATTTATTTTTCAATTTTATTATTGACATACTTATTGCCCTTCCACTTATTTGTTGTCTCTTACGGTGCTGATTCTATTTGTCTGGTTTCTGTTGTTGTTACAGATCTTTTGTCTCTAAGCCGGGGGTCTTCCGGAAACAGCCTCTCTACCTCCGGGTAGGGGTAAGGTCTGCGTACACTCTACCCTCCCAGACCCCATTAGTGGGATTACTACTGGGTTGATGTTGTTTGTTTTGTTTAGTTAAGAAATGAAAGAGTTCCATCTAATAACTTCTACTTGAGATATGAATAATCGTTTTTAAATTAGTCCAACACCCCCAAAGGGTTTTATACATTTTAAGGGTCTGGGCACCTCAGGGCTATGTCATAGGAGTTTAAATTCTATATTACTTAAACAATAAGGTCACTTTAAAATGTAATCGCATATAACTCCATTTAATAGCATTGATTAGTAACCTAAAATAAATGGTAAGCAACATTCTACATCAGGTTAATGGTAAGTATGGGTTGAATACTAACCCCAAGCTCTTCGTCTTCGCATAAATACCATTGCTGCTCAATAGCTTGCTCCGCTAACTGAGGAAAAAACTTGAAGAACTTCGGAATAAGCTGCGCAGCTAACTGCTTGGCCTTTCCACTGCCATTTGCTGCCGCAATAATGCCCTCATATTCCTGCCTATGCTGTTTTCAATCGAAGCAAACAATTCACAAAAACTAAATAATCAAACAAAATGTAATGGAAGCTTCCAGAAACCCTAACAGAAAAAAAACAAAAGCAAAAGATAAACACTGAAGTTGAGAAACTACTGGCTTGAGACAGACATGAGCAAGCAATTCACAAAACTAAATAATCAAAATATGTGTAATGGAAGCTTCCAGAAACCCTAGCAGAAACAACAAAAAGCGAAAATTAAACTGAAGATAAGAGATTACTGACTTGAGACTTGTCTTTGGCCTCGTTGAGCCGTTCGCCGAACTCGTACAGTTTCTCGATGTCGTTGGAATCATCAGTAGCTTCCGCCATTGGAGGTTAAACACAATATGAGATAATATTATAAGAGAAATGTTGCGGAGCGAATGAGAGAGAGAGCGCTAGGGTTTAGGAAAAGTGAACGGAGGTTAAGAGATGAAGAGAGGGAAAGTTTTTGAAGAGGTGGGAGAAAGGTAACAGCAGGGGTGTGAAATGTATATTTAAAAATGGACAAAACCTGCAGTAACCAAACCATTTTTAGGTTTCTTTTAATAAAATTTTATATTTTNAATGAGAGACTGGAGGTATGGAGGCAGGCCCTGAAGTCTAAAGGTTTCAAGTTGAGTAGGACCAAGACGGAATATTTGGAGTGTCAGTTCAGCGAGGGGTCGGGGGACGCGGGCGTGGAGGTGACGCTTGACTCGCAAGTCATCCCTAAGAGAGAGAGTTTCAAGTATCTAGGGTCAATTATCCAGGGAGACGGGGAGATCGACGGGGATGTCACGCACCGTATCGGGGTGGGGTGGATGAAATGGAGGTTAGTGTCTGGAGTCCTGTGCGACAAGAAGGTGCCACTAAAACTTAAAGGTAAGTTCTATAGAGCGGTGGTTAGACCGGCAATGTTGTATGGAGCCGAGTGTTGGCCAGTCAAGAATTCTCATATACAGAAGATGAAAGTAGCCGAAACGAGGATGTTGAGATGGATGTGTGGGCACACTAGGTTGGATAAGATTAGGAATGAAAATATTCGGGAGAGGGTGGGCGTGGCTCCCATAGACGTCAAAATGCGGGAAGCGAGGCTTAGATGGTTCGGGCGCGTGCAGAGAAGGAGCCTAGAGGCCCCGGTTAGGGGGTGTGAACGGTTGACTTTGATAGGTACGAGAAGAGGTAGAGGGAGACCTAAGAAGTATTGGGGCGAGGTGATCAGGCAAGACATGGCGCAATTTCAAATTTCCGAGGACATGGCCCTGGATAGGGAGGTGTGGAGGTCGAGCATTAGGGTTGTAGGTTAGGGGGTAGTTGAGCATTTTTCCAGCTAGTCTGATAAAGTTTGGTCTAGGTCTGCTAGCGGTTGTTGTTCATCACACAATTTTTATTTCCATAATTTATTTTTCAATTTTATTATTGACATACTTATTGCCCTTCCACTTATTTGTTGTCTCTTACGGTGCTGATTCTATTTGTCTGGTTTCTGTTGTTGTTACAGATCTTTTGTCTCTAAGCCGGGGGTCTTCCGGAAACAGCCTCTCTACCTCCGGGTAGGGGTAAGGTCTGCGTACACTCTACCCTCCCAGACCCCATTAGTGGGATTACTACTGGGTTGATGTTGTTTGTTTTGTTTAGTTAAGAAATGAAAGAGTTCCATCTAATAACTTCTACTTGAGATATGAATAATCGTTTTTAAATTAGTCCAACACCCCCAAAGGGTTTTATACATTTTAAGGGTCTGGGCACCTCAGGGCTATGTCATAGGAGTTTAAATTCTATATTACTTAAACAATAAGGTCACTTTAAAATGTAATCGCATATAACTCCATTTAATAGCATTGATTAGTAACCTAAAATAAATGGTAAGCAACATTCTACATCAGGTTAATGGTAAGTATGGGTTGAATACTAACCCCAAGCTCTTCGTCTTCGCATAAATACCATTGCTGCTCAATAGCTTGCTCCGCTAACTGAGGAAAAAACTTGAAGAACTTCGGAATAAGCTGCGCAGCTAACTGCTTGGCCTTTCCACTGCCATTTGCTGCCGCAATAATGCCCTCATATTCCTGCCTATGCTGTTTTCAATCGAAGCAAACAATTCACAAAAACTAAATAATCAAACAAAATGTAATGGAAGCTTCCAGAAACCCTAACAGAAAAAAAACAAAAGCAAAAGATAAACACTGAAGTTGAGAAACTACTGGCTTGAGACAGACATGAGCAAGCAATTCACAAAACTAAATAATCAAAATATGTGTAATGGAAGCTTCCAGAAACCCTAGCAGAAACAACAAAAAGCGAAAATTAAACTGAAGATAAGAGATTACTGACTTGAGACTTGTCTTTGGCCTCGTTGAGCCGTTCGCCGAACTCGTACAGTTTCTCGATGTCGTTGGAATCATCAGTAGCTTCCGCCATTGGAGGTTAAACACAATATGAGATAATATTATAAGAGAAATGTTGCGGAGCGAATGAGAGAGAGAGCGCTAGGGTTTAGGAAAAGTGAACGGAGGTTAAGAGATGAAGAGAGGGAAAGTTTTTGAAGAGGTGGGAGAAAGGTAACAGCAGGGGTGTGAAATGTATATTTAAAAATGGACAAAACCTGCAGTAACCAAACCATTTTTAGGTTTCTTTTAATAAAATTTTATATTTTTATATAAATTTATAAGCGTACCGATAATTAGGGTATATTTTTTATTTTTTAAAAATAAACCAAAAAAGTATCGAATCGAATAAATTTATATATAAAAAATATATTTATATATTAAGTTTAAGAATAATAATATATTAAAATTTTCCTTGGACCTTGAAATTGTGAAAACGGTTACAAGCAAACAAGTAATTAAACTCAAAATCTTAATTCCCAAACCTATAATACTACTCCTATTGAAACTAAATTATTTCCAAGATATTCACTAGCAAAACACAAGCTATTCTATTAGTAGTAAACTACAATGTATTGAATATGTTTCCTTTCATATGATTTAGATTTATCTTTTTTAATATTTAATCTTCTATACACTTTATTCTTGAGTTCCAACTTGGTTAATATATTTTCACTCGGTTAATAACTTTGTTTAGTTTCTTTTACGCTGTTGTAGAATAGTTGATGGATCTATACTCTGGCCATCTTTAATATTTTTTTTAATTCATCACCCTTTAAAGAGTAAAAATATCTAGAGAGTTTGCTAAGTCTTATAAAAATACATATGTTATTGCATTCTACTTCTCTAGTTACTTTTACATGAGTTTGCTAAGTCCTATAAAAGTACGTATGTTATTGCATTCTACTTCTCTAGTGACTTTTACATGACATTTTAAAAAAATACCGAAAATTAACCGAACCGTACTGATACTGAAGAGAAACTGACATAATTGGGACGGGTTCGAAAAGTCTACTTTTGGTTATGCATAATAGAATAACCAAAAAATTGGTATGGTACAAATTTTAGAAAATAACCGTTCGAACCGAACCATTGACACCCCTAGGTAATATTGTGAGTTATGAGAAAGGATCTTTCACTTGGGTTTGTAGGCCACTTTGTTTTGATTGTTACTTAAATTTTATTGCATCCTATAAGGTCCAAAAGTATCGCTTTATGGTACGATCGATTTGGTGTAGTCGTTGTTATCTTATTTTTTTCTTTCATCTTACCCTTCCTTAATATTAAATAATCCTATTTTATATTTACCCTACTTCGTATATTGCAAATTTAATTTTTATATTATTAGTGCATGACATTATGAAACGATGACAAACACTACAATTTATCCAAAAATTGTATATATCAAAACAATACAATATAATACAATACACTTTCTCACCTTCTTAATTTGAAGTAAGCTCAAAACTGACATAAACAAAGACCTTAATTAATCAATAAGGTGATCATTAATATTAGACATGTCTACAATTAATAAGTTTCCCTTCACGCTAGCCTTTAGAATCCAGGCGTTGTCTCATGTCTAAATGGTTTCTTGGTTTTTCCTATAAAAAACACATAAATTAGCGCAGGAAATGTCAGAGAAAAAGACAAAGAATAGACATGAAACTATATTACTTTAAGTAGATGAGAATATGAAACACAACTTGAACTGAAGATCTTTTACTTCGAATGTATTGTCCTAGTTATAAATCATCTTAGCAATTTGATTTTCTAGTATTAAAATCAGATAGTAACACTATTGAGACCACTATTAAAGCTTCTTCTCTAAAAGTGAATCAAGTGCGGCCTTGGCACAACTTAAGAAGTTTCACTACATTGTGTATAAATCAAAGGCTTATACATGAACATAAGCTTGGGACACAAGACACTTTCAATTATTTTAATAAATAGTCGCTACCCCTGGCATATGCTGCTTTCCTAATCAAAATATAAGAGAACACCGGATAGAAACTAAGGGTCCACCAAACTATGTAGAAAATCAGGCTCTCTATAAGTTCCCACATAACACACGCACACTGCAGTAAGTAAGTGACACAGTGGAATTTTACGTGAAAAATTCCCAGATCGCGAGATTAAAAACCACGACTTACCCCTGTAGGATTTCAACTTCACTATTGAGCAAACTTCAGATTACAAATTATTGTAACCTAGTAATTAACCTCTTAATCCCTCAGTAACTTGTAACAACTCTATTACAAGCCCCTTTGTAATAACTCTATTACAAAGCTTACAACTCGACTAACTCCGGCCAAGACACAAACACAAGGTTTATGATTTTACATTGATTTCATACATAATGCTTCTAACCAAGCTAAGTAGGAATTACAAGTAAAGTGTTTTAACAAAGGTGCAACACAATTAAGGACATGTAATGACTCAATACAGGAAATTGGTCCTTCGTTATGTTGTTATTTGTTCTTGATGCCCTTGAGAATTACTTGCAAGATTGACACAGACTTGAGAGAATGCTTGATCGATTCTTGAATGTGCAAGTGTTTTGTTTTACCTTTGCTTGATGTTAATAATTTATTTGTGATATCACTTGAATGATGCAAGCAAGTTAGGTAAAGGGCATTCCCCATAAAGTTGACTATTGCACTGTTTTTGCACTGTTGCATGTGCAGGCAGCAACTTTACAGCTGTGAAGAGTTGACTTGTACAGTCACCAAGGAAATTGGTGGTCATATGTTCCCTCTGTTGTTACTTTGACTCTGAAGAGTTGAACCACGTCCCCGACTTGAGACTTGTTGTTTTTTAAGTACTTGAGGATGTGTAACATATTCCTTATCTAGTTCTTATCATTAAGTTTGTTAGATCATCAAAACATAACAGGGATACATATAACCTATCAATTTTCCCCTTTTAGATGATGACAAACTTATAATTGAAGTTCTCCCTAAGAACCAGAATGGTAGATCAGTTTCATGTATTCCCCCTAAATCTGTTCCCCAGCTTGTTCCCCCTCAATTATTTTTCCCCATTTTGGCATCATAAAAAGATCAGTAGCAAGCAATAAGCAAAAAGAAGTCTAGCTTAATTAACTCATGCCATATGCGTGCACACAATCATGACTAAAAACAGAGCAAAGGAGCAAGACATACACAACAAAAGGATGAAACTTTCATTAATATTTGGAAATTAAGCAGGGAGCAGTTCCATTATTACCAAAACATCCACAAAATAAAAACAACAAAAGGTATCAGTCATAAACATCATTAAGACTAAAACTAGAGGACGGACACTAGGAACTTGACACCGGGAAGGGAACAATTTTCAGGGAGACCTGGAAGGGGAAGGCCCAGATGAAGAGGCAATGGTTCTAAAAAGGATGTCCATTCGAGCATTAGCTGACACCTGCTCGTTGAGCAGTCTCTCCTTCAGGTCCTCAACCTATTTCCTGAGGTCAGCATTTTCTTTTGTCAGACGGGCAACCTCTGTGCTGTGAGAGCTGTTAGAACCAGGTGCCTCCTGAACCTGACTGAGCTGACCTTCGAGAATGGCATTCCTTGCCTTAAGCTTCCTTATCTCTTCAGTGGCACTGTTCTGAGCGTTGATCAGTTGAGAGGTAGTAGAATTGTTGTCAACCCCTCCACTTCTGTCAATGCACTCACACTTTTCTAGGGTGGTCTTGGAGAAGGTTTACTTGCGAGTTCCCACCTTAGCTTTTCCCAAAGGGACTTTGAAAAATTCAAAAACTTTAGTGAGGAGGAACCCGTAAGGCAGCCCATGATTACCATCCTTGAACTCTGCCACCTTCTTCATGTGTTCTATCATAAAACTAGGCAGGTTTATAATGGTGTAGCCATCCAGTGCTTCCATGAGAACTAGGTCTGCTCGTGACGTAATGGACTGTCTTTCTGCGCGTGGGAGCATAACTTTGTTCACCAATTCAAACAACAGTTGGTACACTTGAAGGAAGGCCTTCCTATGTACCCGTTCCCCTTGTTGTATGGACTTATCCTTCACGATGGCATTTCTGAAGTTAGAAAAGCATGTTCCCTCAATGGTGGACATTCCCTCAGTAGGCACGCCCAAAATGGTTCCCAGTACAGTAGTGTCCATCACAAAGTCAACACCATTCACTTTCAGACAGATATTATCATCCTCAATTGTGAAAAAGTCGGCATAGAAACTGCAAACTTTGGGACTGTCACTAGTGAACAAATATGTCCACTGTTGGTATTCACAGATGTCAGCCAGTTGACGCATTCCTGACATATCAAGAAAATCATGAGCAAATGTGCGGCCCCAAAGCACCTTCTGATTTCTCAAATTCTCCCTTTCATCATCCCTAACCACATTCACTCTGGCCTTTTTAGAGGAATCAGGTTCCTCATTAGCACCTGCCTTTCGCTTCACTGATTTTCTTACACTTTTTCCTTTGTCTGCAGACTTCTTGGAAACCTTCTCATCAGACTCCTCAGCCACTCTTTCACCAGATTCCTCAACCACCCTCTAACCAGATTACTCAGCTACTTTCTTACAGGACTTTTCACCCTCAACCTTGCTCAAATCCATTTCACTCACAAATGACTCCCTTTTGGACTTTGGAACAGTAAGTTTCTTTGAGGACTTACGAACTAAGGAACTAGGTTCCTCTTCTACCTCATCATCAACATCAACATCAACAACTACTGCATGAGGCATTACCTTCTCATTTACAACCTTTCCATCTTTCACCAATCTCTTCTTCTTCTTTTCCTTTTTGTTTTTCCTTAAAACTGACTCAAGTTCTTCCTTCTTCTGCAACCTAGTGATAGGTCTCTTAGAAGTTGACCCCTGGGGAGTTGCCTTTCTACTCCTGGTACTAATTAAACATGCAAGAGACATATTGTCATAGTCTTCTTAACTACCCTCATTCTCTTCCTTAGATAGAGATCTCATTTCAGGAGCAACGATTGAAAATGGCTCAACATAGAAATGAGGAGAGGGAGCGGCATCAGTACTCACCTGGGTTTCTTGTGGAGAACCAGGGGTTTTATCCCAAGTAGAAGCAGGGGGATCCTCTTGGGCGGAGGCATCAGGTCCCTCAGTTAGTTCCCCAGTAGTACTGTCCGGTGCCAAGGTTTCTACAAGCACCAGTTCCCTACCCTCTGCTTGTGTACCAACATCTTCCCTCTGAGACCCATTTGTTTCAGACATACCCTCATAGCCCCCAACAAAACTTCCCTCGGCAGCTATTGATAGCATATTTTCTATAGCCTCTTGTTCTTGCAACTCCAAAGTAAACTCACAAGGCATAGAAAAAGCATTACATGTAGAATCAGCATCATTTAAATCAATGCCTAGGGTAGATACCGCAAATTTTTCTTCCACTGGTGGACTAGAAATTTTTGATGTGAAAAATTATGAAAGTGATCGTGAGAGGATTTATTTAATAGGGGTGAGGGACCGATTAGGAACGGGTATCGATTTTGGGTAGTTGGGTCGCTTCATAATGGTGAGATGTTTGGGTTCAAAAAGCGGGAAAGAGAGAAACTCATAATTTAATGACGTGGCATTGTTTCAACCGTTTAAAAATTGTGTATGAGAGTACAGAGGAACTACTAACTTGTGTCAAAAGAACCAGGTTCCCTGACAGATTTTGCAAATGTAAGCCTCATCCTTTGACCAAAGTGCAATGCATTAGCTACTTGTTTTGCCCTGTAATCGTCATGCGTGTCTACCTGTAATGGTATAGAGATGAGTTAGACTTTGCCAGAACACACTTTTTAGCTATTTTACATGTACATTTCTCTCATAGCCAATCATCGAGGATGTTACACCGTATATTTTCGTATGTAAAAGTGCGTCGTGAGCAAACTAATGTAGGACCAAAAATGAGATCATCTTTGAAAATATATAAAGTAAGTTAATCATGTTACCTCGGAGGTTACAAATATTGAAGATCATGAACAACAAGTACAAAGAGGGTTGGAAGGTTCAGAAGCTAAAGGAATTGAACAAAATAATGTTTCATCGAAAGTCGACAAGTTGGGAATGTTATAACNCAAAGTAAGTTAATCATATTACCTCGGAGGTTACAAATATTGAAGATCATGAACAACAAGTACAAAGAGGGTTGGAAGGTTCAGAAGCTAAAGGAATTGAACAAAATAATGTTTCATCGAAAGTCGACAAGTTGGGAATGTTATAACATATACTTTTGTTGTGAGACTAGGGTGATTAACATGATAAGGAGGTTATGTTATGAGTTATGTTAGTTGTATTATAGTCGTGTGTTATGTTTTGAAGTCAAGCGAGTGGTGGAACAAAAGTCGATGAAAGTTATCACAAGTTACGTTCATACGTTTTACTAAAACTTTGGGTCAAATATAACTATGATTTTCTCCCAATATACTTAGAGTGGGGTGCTCCACCCATCAAATTGAAGATCTATGAATATATTTTCTAACTCATTAAACCATTTGTCAATACGATATTGGAATAGAGAGATATGGGCATTTTTGCGAGACTGCGCAGACTGTCACCTACTTGCTTAAATGAGAGTCCAAAAATGGGCCAGTTCGGGTCGTCCAAAGAGGCCTTTTTAAAGGCCTATCTCCTTCATATATTAGACTGATAATAAGGCATAATAACCAGACATAAGCTCTGCAAAAAACCTCCCAAAAATTGCCCACAAACCCTAATTGATTTTCTCTCTCTTTCAAGTTCTAATAAGAGGTAAAACCTAGAGTTTGAAGAATCAAGATAGGAGCTGAGTTATCCAACAAATAAGGTAATTTTACTGCTCTCTTTCATTCATTTTTTCTGTTGTAAATGCATAGTAAGTCATTCTATATTTGTAAAAACTCACGGGACAGTGATCGGAAGCCATGAGTTCAAGTTATTCACTTGTAGCAGGATGTTTTGTGGACTATTTTGTGTTGTTGTTGGGCTGCGTTTTTACTGCTATTTTGTGGAGTTTTGGAGGAGTAATGGTATGGAGAAACACCACATAAATGCAGGGTGGTGGGCTGGTCATTCGTCGTAATATTTTCGGGTTGTTTGACACTACTACGGTGGTCGTTTTGTGTATGAAGAGATTGGGGTGTGTTGGACTGTTTTGTAGTATTTTCTGGTGTATATAAGGTTGGAAAATAATGTATATATGTTGTTATTGTTTCATTTTTGTATTGTTAGTGTTATCTTGAATTTGGAGGAAGTAAGGATTATAGGGGAGATGCTTCCCGTTTTAATACAAAATAAGCTTGTCGTTCGTTGTGTGATAGTTGTACCTTTCGTAACTTAATGATAGTATTATTATCGTTGTTGTAGATTAAGGTGCGAAGATGCGAGTTCAACTTGATGATTGGAAAGATTGTGATAAGGTATGTTAAGGCTAAGCCCTTCCTTCATTTTGGCATGATCTCGTAACTACATGTGTTTGATAACGAGGCATAAAGAGAAGTTCATACTCCCGAATTTATATACATTATCCTAGTCTCATAAGTTACAGTATTCTCCCTTATCGGGATTTTATGTTCAATTGAGTATTGTCTTCTTCCAGTCAAGATAGCAGAGGGTCTATATATATGTAGTATTACAGTATTTTCACCACCATCGAGCTATAATCGGTGGACAGGCCCCTATTGGGCAACCTCTGATAAGATGATAAGTTATATACCGAGCCTACTGTGGCCGAGCGCCTATGAACGAGCCCAGGATGGCCGAGATACAAAGTTTAGTATGGTCGAGCACCTATGAGCGAGCCTACTATGGCCGAGTAGTTACACGTACCGAGCCTTATATGGCCGAATATTTATTTTGCTTACTATATTGAAGGAGTTGAGTCAGTATCAACAGGTAAGTATATCTCCAGATCATCTTTGACTCCCAGTTACTTTCAGTTATTATATTATCAGTTCAGTTTCAGCTTTCAGTTATGTTATTACCTTACATACTCGGTACATTATTTTGTACTGACGTCCCTTTTCCGGGGACGCTGCATTTCATGCATGCAGGTTCAGATAGACAAACAGGTAGACCTCCTCAGTAGGTATTTCCCGAGTTCAGCCTGATCGGTAAGCTCCATGTCCTCCGGAGTTGCCGGGTCTAGGGTTTTGTGTACATCTTCTGTATGTATATATATGTTATGGGTAGGTCGGGACCCTGTTCCGATCACAATACATCTATCAGTAAAGGCTTGTAGACACATCCTGTCAGCTAGTGCAGTATGTTGAGCTTGTAGGCCTGGTAAGTATATTTTGTTGGTTTGTCAGCTATAGTATTTATGACGGCCTTGTTGGCCCAACTTTATATTGATGTTTAGTCAGCGCTAGTTTCTGTTCAGTTTTATATTTTTCTTCGCAAAGTGTCTTGAAATGTGGCCCCATGGCCAAATTATGACATTATATGTTTAGAGTCCCTTAGTCGCAAGTTGGTATGCTAGGTTAGGTGAGACACCGGGTGCTAGTCTCCCCCCCTCCCCCCAGGTTCGGGGCATGACAAACATGGTATTAGAGCAGTTCTGTCTTAGGGAGTCTACAATCCGTGTCTAGTAGTATCTTGTTTATAGATGTGTTGTGCATCACATTATATAAGCAGGGAACTACAAGGAATTTAGGAGTTGGTTACCCTTATTTCAAATCTAAATCGTGATGTCTAACTGAGTTATAGGAAATTTGAGTTAAACTTTCGTGTTGGTGTTGCATACACAGATGACGGTGACTAGTAAGACTACGGCTAGCCAGAGGGGAGATGCAGCGGTAAGTGATGGGTCCCGATCTGAGGCCCAGGGCGAGACCCCTACTCAGCCATTACCGGCTCCTCCACCACATAAGGAGATTCCTAGGGATACCGCACACCCAGTTCCCCATCCACTTCTATCAGATCAAGACTTGAGGAGTGCAGTGCATTTATTGACACAGTTGGTAACTACCCAGCAACAAGCTAGGGCATTATCAACTAGTGCAAGATCTTCTGAGGGGTCTGGGATTTCAAGGGTCTAAGAGTTTATTGCTTTGAGTCCCCTAGAGTTCATGGGGACAGATCAGAGGGAGGACCCGCAGGATTTCATAGATAAGCTTCATAGGATCTTTCGGGTTATACATGCCATNGCCACAGAGAAAGAGGCAGTTGAGCTAGCAGCTTTTCGACTCCGAGATATAGCCATCCTTTAGTACGAGGGATTGGAGAGATCCAGGGCACGTGATGCACCTCCAGCTAGTTGGGAGAATTTTTCAGATGCCTTCCTTGACCAGTACTTACCGCGGAAGATCCGACAGGCTCGGGTCGATCAGTTTCTAGCCCTCAAGCAGGGCAATATGAGTATTCGAGAGTATAGTCTTCATTTTGACTCATTAGCCAGATATGCACCATCCATAGTTTCTACTACGCGGGACAGGATCCACAGGTTTATAGTAGGGTTTGGCCCAGAGTTGACCGAGGCATGTGCCACCGCTGCATTGCAGGATTGTATGGATATCTCCCGGATTCAGGTATTCGCTCAGAATATAGAAAAGGGGTAGGCGTTGGCAGCAGGGTACATAGAGGACTGAGCAAAGGCAGCGTAAGAGGATGAGATTTCCCAGGTCTCAGGAGCAATCTCGGGGTAGTTATAGGCCCTAGTACTTCGGACGACCACCTAGGCCTCTGCCACCTCAGTTATAGGGTTACAGGTATGACCTTTATACTCAGTCAAGATCAGATGAGAGCTCACATGCGTCGGGTTTGCAGCGACAGCGAGGTTTAAGGCAGACATGGTCATTTTCGCCATGGTGTGACATCTATAGTAGATGACACATGGGCCAATGCCGAGCAGGTTCTGATGCTTGTTATACATGTGGGCGTTCGGGGCATATGATCTGAGATTGCCCAAATAGAGATTTTTGGGGTATGATACAACTAGCGAGTTCAACAACATGATCATCTATGTTCGTGCATCCTTCAGAGCGTGAGTCTCAGTCTTCGATTGGTAGAGGTCGAGGCAGAGGTAAAGGTTCCAGTTCAGGTGGAAATCAGAACCGTATCTATGCTTTAGCGGGTCGACAGGACCAGGATCCTTCACCAGACGTTGTGACAGGTATATTGACCATTTTCTCTCACGATGCTTATGCCTTAATAGACCCAAGATCTACTTTATCGTATATTACCCCATTTGTCGCGGGGAAGTTTGGTATAGTGCCTGAAATACTAAGTGATCCTTTTGCGGTATCTACACCGGTCGGAGAATCGATTATTGCTAGAAGGGTTTACCGATGTTGTATNCATTTGCTCTCACGATGCTTATGCTTTGATAGACCCAGGATCTACTTTATCGTATATTACCCCATTTGTCGCGAGGAAGTTTGGTATAGTGCCTGAAATACTAAGTGATCCTTTTGCGGTATCTACACCGGTCGGAGAACTGATTATTGCTAGAAGGGTTTACCGATGTTGTATGGTGACAGTTTGTAGTCGTCAGACCTCAGCCGACCTAGTTAAGCTAGAGATGATGGATTTTGATGTTATCATAGGCATGGACTGGTTGGCATCTTGCTATGCCACAGTTAATTGCCGAGCAAAGGCAACCAGATTTTATTTTTCGAGTGAGCGAGTCCTTGAATGGGTAGGTAATACGGCGACACCCAGAGGTAGGTTTATTTCCTATCTGAAGGCGAGGAAAATGATCGTAAAAGGGTGCATTTATCATATTGTGCGAGTTAGAGGTGCAGATATNCAGATGCTGAGATACCTACACTTCAGTCTATTCCCGTAGTCAAAGAGTATGCAGATGTGTTTCCATATGAGCTTCTAGGTATTTCTCCAAAGCGAGAGATTGATTTTAGCATCGATTTGCTTCCAGGAATTCAACAAATATCCATCCCTCAGTATAGAATGGCACCTGCCGAATTGAAGGAGTCGAAGGAGCATTTAAAAAGATTTGCCGGAGAAAGGTTTCATCAGGCCCAGTACCTCACCTTGGTGCACACTAATATTGTTTGTGCGGAAGAAAGACGGCTCACTGAGGATGTGTATCGATTATAGGCAGCTGAACAAGGTAACTATTAAGAATAAGTATCCACTTCCAAGGATCGATGACTTGTTTGATCAGTTGCAGGGGGCTAGATTCTTTTCAAAGATAGATTGAGGTTGGGATACCACCAGGTCAGAGTTCGGGAGAAAGATATTCCGAAGACAGCCTTCAGGACCCGATATGGCCACTTCGAGTTCCTTGTCATGTCCTTCGGGTTGACAAATGCTCCCGCCGTATTTATGGACTTGATGAATAGCCTATTCC
>AWOL01S0019583.1:2498-33045 GCA_000715115.1 Nicotiana otophora | reverse complement strand
AATGCACCCGCCGTATTTATGGACTTGATGAATAGCCTATTCCGGCCATTTTTAGATCTATTCGTGATAGTATTTATTGATGATATTCTGGTTTATTCAAGTTCGGAGGATGAACATGTGGACCACCTACGAGCGATACTCCAAACCCTCCGTGATCGTAAGTTGTATGCTAAGTTTTTTAAATGTGAGTTCTAGTTGAAGTCTGTAGCGTTCTTGGGGCATATTGCATCCGATGAAGGTATAAAGGTAGACACCTAGAAGATTGAGGCCGTGAAATCTTGGCCTAGACCTACCACTTCGACAGAGGTTCGTAGCTCTCTAGGCTTAGCAGGATACTATCGGAGGTTCATAGAGGGTTTTTCTTCCCTTTCGGCACCATTGACGAAGTTGACACAGAAAGAAACTAAGTTTCAGTAGATAGAGGCTTGCGAGCGAAGTTTCCAAGAGCTTAAGAACATGTTGACCTCAACGCCAATTCTAACATTTCCAGAGGTTCCATATGGTTATGTCGTGTATTGTGATGCCTCAGGTGTCGGATTAGGATGTGTCCTAATGCAATATGGGAAGGTAATTGCGTATGCTTTAAGGCAGTTAAGGAAGCACGAGAGGAATTGTCCAACCCACGACCTCGAGTTAGCTATGGTTATCCATGCACTTAAAATATGGTGACATTATTTATATGGTGTTCATGTTGATGTATTTACAGATCATAAAAGCATGTAATATATCTTCAAGCAAAAAGAGTTGAATTTGCGACAGAGGCGATAGCTTAAGTTATTGAAAGATTACGATATTAACATTCTCTACCATCTAGGGAAAGCTAATGTTGTAGCAGATGCCTTAAGTCGCCGATCTATGGGTAGTTTAGCACACGTAGAGGCTGAGAAAAGACAATTAACTAGAGAGATTCATCAATTGGCTTATTTGGGGATTCAATTAGTAGATTCTGACGATGGTGGAGTTGTACTCCAAAACACTGCAAAATCATCTCTCATAGCTGAAGTCAAGGAAAGGCAGTATGAGGACCCAGAGTTGGTCGAGTTTAGAAAGCGAGTTCCGCAGCAGAAGAAGTCGTTGTTAGAGCTCAAGGGAGATGGGGTTCTTAGATACAGGGGTCGTCTGTGTGTTCCAGATGTAGTAGGGCTACGAGACAGGATTATGTCATAGGCACATTATTCGTAGTACTCAATTCATCCTGGGTCGACAAAGATGTATCATGACATTAAGGATATGTACTGGTGGAAGGATATTAAGAAAAACATTGTTGGGTTTGTCGCCCAGTGTCCTAGTTTCCAGCAGGTGAAGGTAGAGCATCAGAAGCCCGGAGGGCTAATGCAGACTATAGAGATCCCGACGTGGAAATGGGAGGCGATAAACATGGACTTTGCCACGGTTTTACCTTGTTCTCATCGTAAGTTCGATTCTATATGGGTGATAGTCGATAGGCTCACGAAACCAGCTCATTTCCTACCGGTCAGATCTACATATACAGCAGAAGATTATACAAAGTTATATATTAAGGAGATAGTACGGCTATCACGGAGTACCAGTATCTATTATATCTGATCGTGGGGCCCAGTTTACAACACATTTTTGGAGGTCATTTCAGAGAGGTCTAGGGAATCAGGTGAATCTCAGCACAACTTTTCATCCACATACTGATGGACTAGCCGAGCGCACAATTCAGACGCTCGAGGATATGTTACGAGCATATGTGTTGGATTTTAAAAGAAGTTGGGATGAACATCTACCTCTTATCGAGTTTGCATATAATAACAATTACCACTCCAGTATCCAGATGGCTCCGTACGAGGCTTTGTATGGGCATAAGTGCAGATCTCCTATAGGGTGGTTTGATGTTGGAGAATCTGGGTTACATGGGCCAGACCTTGTTCAACAGGCCATAAAGAAAGTAAAGCTTATCTGGGAGCGACTATTGACAGCTCAGAGTCATCAAAAGTCATATTCTGACATGCGGCGACGAGACTTAGAGTTCGGGGTTAATCACTGGGTAATCTTAAAGGTATCACCTATGAAGGGCGTGATGAGGTTATGCAAGAAAGGCAAGCTTAGCCCACGGTATATTGGGCCTTATAGGATCATTCGAGGAGTGGGCCAAGTAGCTTACGAGTTAGAATTGCCCTCAGAATTGGAGTTAGTCCATCCATTTTTTTCACGTATCTATCCTACGAAAGTGCATTGGTGATCCTACCAGAGTGGTGCTCACAGATGATGTACAGATTACAGAGGACTTGTCATATGAGGAAATTCCAGTTGCCATCCTAGACTGACAAATCCGCAAGTTACGAAATAAGGAGGTAGCCTCCGTGAAGGTTTTATGGAGAAACAAGAATATGAAAGAGATGACGTAGGAAGCAGAGGAAGAAATGAAGTCTAAATACCCCTACCTATTTCAAACTGAAGATATGGCTCGAGATGGGATGCTACAACACAACTCTATTCAGGCTAGTAGGTCATCAGGTAAGCTCTTATTTCTTGACTTTCAGTATTTCTGATTTACGGCTATGTGAGGCAAAGTGTTGCAATTTATAGACATTGGCCATGTGTGGCATGCATAGTATATTTTCTGGCTGTGTGTGGGTTGGTTTTAGTCTAGTGCATGGGGGAGACTCTGGCAAAAATTTTCCAAAGTCTATAAGAGTAAACATTTGAGGACGAATGTTCCCAAGGGGGAATGATGTTACATCTTATATTTTCGTACGTAAGAGTGCGTCGTGAGCAAACTAATGTAGGACCAAAAATGAGATCATCTTTGAAAATATATAAAGTAATTTAATCATATTACCTCGGAGGTTGCAAATATTGAAGATCATGAACAACAAGTACAAAGAGGGTTGGAAGGTTCAGAAGCTAAAGGAATTGAAGAAAATAATGTTTCGTCGAAAGTCGACAAGTTGGGAATGTTATAACATGTACTTTTGGGGTGAGACTAGGGTGCTTAACATGATAAGTAGGTTATGTTATGAGTTATTTTAGTTGTATGATAGTCGTGTGTTATGTTTTGAAGTCAAGCGAGTGGTGGAACAAAAGTCGATGAAAGTCATCACAAGTTACGTTCATACGTTTTACTGAAACTTTGGGTCAAATGTAACTGTGATTTTCTCTCAGTATATTTAGAGTGGGGTGTTCCACCCATAAAAGTGAAGATCTATAAGTCTATTTTCTAACTCATTAAACCGTTTGTCAATACGATATCGGAGTAGAGAGATATAGGTATTTTTGCGAGACTACGCAGACTGTCACCTACTTGCTTAAATGAGAGTCTAAAAATGGGCCAGTTTGGGTTGTCAAAAGAGGCCCTTTAAAGGCCTATCTCCTTCACATATTAGACTGATAATAATTCATAATAACTAGACATAAGCTCTGCAAAAATTCTCCCAAAAATTGCCCACAAACCCTAATTGATTTTCTCTCCCTTTTAAGTTCTAATTGGAGGTAAAACCTAGAGTTTGAAGAACCAAGATAGGAGCTGAGTTATCCAACAAATAAGGTAAGTTTATTACTCTCTTTCATCCATTTTTCTACTGTAGATGCATAGTAAGTCGTTCTATATTTGTAAGAACTCACGGGACGGTGATCGGAAGCCATGAGTTCGAGTTATTCACTTGTAGCGGACTGTTTTGTGGAATGTTTTGTATTGTTGTTGGGCTACATGTTTTACTATTGTTTTGTGGAGTTTTGGAGGAGTAATGGTGTGGAGAAACACCACATAAATTCATGGTGGTGGTCTGGTCATTCGTTGTAACATTTTCGGGTTGTTTGACACTACTGTGGTGGTCGTTTTGTGTACAAAGATATTGGGTGCGTTGGGCTGTTCGGTAGTATTTTGTGGTGTATATAAGGTTGGAAAATAATGTATATATGTTTTTATTGTTGCGTTCTTGTGTTATTGGTGTTATCTTGAATTTGGAGGAAGTAAGGATTATAGGGAAGATGTTGTCCGTTTTAATACAAAATAAGTTTATCGTTCGTTGTGCGATAGTTGTACCTTTCATAACTTAATGTTAGTATTATTATCGTTGTTGTAGATTAAGGTGCGAAGAGGCTAGTTCAACTTCGTGACTAGAAAGATTGTGATAAGGTATGTTAATGCTAAGCCCTTCCTTCATTTTCGCATGATCTCGTAACTACATATGTTTGATCACGAGGCATAAAGAGGAGTTCATACTCCCGAATTTATATACATTATCCTAGTCTCATAAGTTACAATATTTTCTCTTATCGGGACTTTATATTCAATTGAGTATTGTCTTCTTCCAGCCAAGAGAGCAGAGGGTCTATATATATATATATATATATATATATATATATAGTATTACAGTATTTTCACCACCATCGAGCTATAATTGGTGGACAGGCCCCTATTGGGCAACCTCTGATAAGATGGTAAGTTATATACCGAGCCTACTGTGGCCGAGCGCCTATGAACGAGGCCAGGATGGCCGAGATACAGTGCCTAGTATGGCCGAGCGCCTATGAGCGAGCCTACTACGGCCGAGCAGTTACGCGTACCGAGCCTTATAGGGTCGAATATTTATTTTACTTACTGTATTAAAGGAGATGAGTCAGTATCAACCGGTAAGTATATCTCCAGATCATCTTTAACTCCCAGTTACTTTCAGTTATTATATTATCAGTTCAGTTTCAGCTTTCAGTTATGTTATTGCTTTATATACTCGGTATATTATTTCGTATTGATGTCCCTTTTCTGGGGAAGTTGCATTTCATGCGTGCAGGTTCAGATAGACAGACAGGTAGACCTTCTCAGTAGGTGTTTCCCGAGTTCAGCGTGATCAGTAAGCTCCACGTCCTTCAGAGTTGCCAGGTCTAGGGTTTTGTGTACATCTTCTGTATGTATATATATGTTATGGGTAGGTCGAGGCCCTGTTACGATCACAATACATCCATCAATAGAGGCTTGTAGACATATCCTGTTAGCTAGTGCAGTATGTTGGGCTTGTAGGCCTGGTATGTATATTTTGTTGGTTTATCAGATGTAGTAGTTATGACGGCCTTGTCGGCCCAGCTTTATATTGATGTATAGTCAGCGCTAGTTTCCATTCAGTTTTATATTTTGCTTCGCAAAGTGTCTTGCAATGTGGCCCCATGGCCAAATTATGACATTATATGTTCAGAGTCCCTTAGTCGCAAGTTGGTACGCTAGGTTAGGTGAGGCACCGGGTGCCGATCTCCCCCCCAGGTTCGGGGAATGACAGAGGGACCAGGTCCCTAGCTAGATTTCATCAACCCTAGTGCCAAGCGATTCTTTTCAAAGTGCTCTTTGCTCAGTGCTTTGGTGAAGATATCTGCAATTTGATCCTCTGTGCTGCAAAACTTCATGCAGATGAGCCCTTTCTCAACATTATCTCTGAGGAAGTGATGTCGCACATCAATATGCTTTGTTCTCTTATGTTGAACTGGATTTTTTGCCATGTTGAGAGAACTAGTATTGTCACAGAGTAAGGGCACACAATTAGAAAACACACGGAAATCTTCTAGTTACTGCTTGATCCATAACAGTTGAGCACATCAAGAGACAACTACCACATACTCAGCTTCAGCAGTTGAAAGGGCCACTGAGTTTTGTTTTCTTGTGCCCCATGAGATTAGACATGTTTTCTTGTGCCCCATGAGATTAGACACGAACCCAAAAAATGTGCCATACCAGAAGTGCTTTTCCTATCCACCAGATAACCACCATAGTCAGCATCATTATACCCTATTAAGTCAAAGTTATCTCCTGAGGGATAGTAGGGAACCAGGTCCTGCGTTCCTTTGAGATACCTCAGAATTCTCTTTGTAGCCTTCAGATTAAGACTCATTTGGATTGGATTGAAACATGGCACAGAGTCCCACACTGAAAACAATGTCTGGTCTACTTGCTGTGAGATACAGAAGTGACCCAATAATGCCTCTATACATAGTCTCGTTTATAGGAAAACCAGGTTCATCCATATCCAGGCGAGTGGCAGTGGCAATAGGTGTATCAATGATCTTTGAACTCTCCATCTCAAATCTCTTCAGAAGCTCTTTGATGCACTTTTGATGACTTATCATTGTGCCCCTAGGAGTTTGATTGACTTGTATACCTAAGAAGAAATTCAATTCCCCCATGATGCTCATTTCAAACCCACTTCCCATGAGTCTTGCAAATTTCTCACACAAAGAGTCATTTGTTGCTCCGAAGATAATGTCATCAACATAGACTTACACTATGAGCAGGTTCCTCCCCCGTTTCTTCAGAAATAGAGTGTTGTCAATTTTCCCTCTTGTAAAGCCATTTTCTAGAGAAAAACTTGGACAACCTTTCATACCATGCGCGAGGAGCCTCCTTCAGTCCATATAATGCCTTGTTAAGTTTAAACACGTGCTCAGGATGCTCATGGCACTCGAAATCAGACGGTTGCTTGACAAAAACTTCTTCTTTCAGAAAGCCATTCAGAAATGCACTTTTGACATCCATTTGAAATAATTTGAATTCCATATGAGATGCAAAGGCAATAAGGATTCTAATGGCCTCCATTCGAGCAACTAGAGAAAAAGTTTCATCATGGTCAATTCCTTCTTTTGGATTGTACCCTTGAACTACTAACCTTGCCTTATTTCTTGTGGTGTTTCCAAACTCATAAAGTTTGTTTCTAAATACCCACTTGGTTCCTATGACAGTTATGTCAGCATGTCGAGAAACCAGGTGTCATACATTGTTCCTCTCAAATTGATAAAACTCATCTTGCATAGCCATAATCCAGGCAACATATTTCAATGCTTCTTTGATATTTTTGGGCTCAATTTGAGAGAGAAATGCAGAGAGGGCAAGTGAGTTTCTAGACTTTGATCTAGTTTGAATTCCTGAGTCAAGGGGGGTGATCACATTTTGAAGAGGGTGTGAGCTGTTGTGCTTCCGGTTGGACACCTGAATCATATTATGAGAGGTTCCAGGTTCTTCTGCATATGATCCATGTGTCTTGTTCCTCACCTCAACAGCTGGATTTCCATGTACAACATCCACAACTCTGTTTTCTGCTTCAGTTATTGTGATTGAGGGACCAGGTTCCTCTATGTCAGCTGGAGATTCAGTTGTGCCATTATCATTTGATTCCTTGACCTGACTCATCATATCGGCATTTCCATTTTTCATGTCAATAACTTCACCATGGACATTTGATAACTCTCCATCTTGATCAGCCTTATCATGTGCATCTTTTCCAAGAGGGTGTTGTGCTTCGTCAAAGATCACATGTATGCTTTCCTCAACACATTGAGTTCTTTTGTTGTATATCTTGTATGATTTGCTTTGTGATAGATATCCAAGAAATATTCCTTCATCACTCTTGGCATCAAACTTTCCTAGAGCTTCCTTACCATTATTGAGGACGAAGAATTTGCAACCAAATGTCCTCAAGTGTGTTAGCTTAGGTTTTCTCCCATTCAGCAGTTCACAAGGGGTTTTGTTCATGAGGGACCTGATCATACACCTGTTCACTAAGTAGCATGCAGTGTTGACTGCCTCTGCCCAGAAACCTTTTGCAACACCACTATCAATCAGCATTGTCCTACCCATGTCTTTAAGAGTCCTATTTTTCCTCTCCACGGCACCATTTTGTTGAGGTGTTCTTAGAGCTGAAAAATTGTGACTTATACCATTTTCAGCACAGAACTCGTCGAACTTTGCATTGTCGAATTCTGTACCAAGATCAGATCTTATACTCACAATATTATGGCTCGTCTTCACTTGGATCTTTTTGACAAAAGCAGCAAACATTGAAAATGTCTCATCTTTGGTTCTGAGGAACAAGGTCCATGTGAACCTAGAGTAGTCATCCACAATGACAAAAATATACTTCTTTCCTCCTCCACATAGATCAATATGGAGGAGATCAAGTGGCCTTGAGGTGTTTACTTCCTTTTTGGGTTTGAAGGAGGACCTGGTCTGCTTTCCTTTTGCACATGCATCACACACCTTGTGATCTTTGAAGCTCGACTTAGACAATCCGCGAACCAGGTCCTTCTTGACCAACTTGTTCAGCAATGTAAAACTTGCATGGCCCAACCTTCTGTGCCATAGTTCAACATCATCATCCACAACACTCAGACACGTGAGATCCCCATTATGTAGTGACTCAAAATCAGCGACATATATGTTCTTGTATCTTTTTGCCATCAGGATCATATCACCAGTCACAAGGTTTGTGACTGTGCATATTTTTGACATAAATTTCACCTTGTTGCCTTTGTCGCAGATCTGGGAGACACTCAATAAGTTGTACTTTGGGCTATTCACGTAATACACATTTTAGATTGAGTGAGTGAGAGACTTCCTAATTCTTCCTACTCCAAGAATGTATCCCTTTTTGCCATTTCCAAAGGATACACTCCCTCCTTACAGGGCTTTGAGTGAAAGAAAATCATTAGTGCTTCCAGTCATATGCTTCGAGCAGCCACTATCTATGTACCATCTTTAGCTACTTCCTTTTACTGCTCCCTGCACAAGAGAATCAAGGATTAGACTTAGGAACCCAAACAAGTTTGGGTCCCTTATAATGATGAAATGGGTGAATCAAAGTTCTTTTTTTCCAAGCAGGCAAAACACGTTTGTTATATGAGGGAGCAGGTTTTTTAGCAATAGTTACTTTTTCAGCAAAAACCTTATTTTCTGCTAGGACTCGAATCTGACTTTACATGTTTCCTTGAAATGTCCAGTGTTACCACAGTGAGTGCAGAGCCAGTTATCAGGAACAATAATGTACTTACTGTGTGGGTTGTAAGGGGTTTTTTGCTTTTGGAACCCAATTCCCTCCCTGTTCCCCCCATTATTCGTATACATAGCAGTGAATGCATCAGAGGACCAGGTCCACTTAAGAGATTTTTCTAGGTCACTCTTCACTCTGCCTAGATCTTCCTGAAGTTGTCTGTTTTTCTCAAGCTTAGCACAAAAACTAGATTTCACTGATTTTATCTCATTTTCAAGCCTAAGGTGTGCCACATTTGCAACTTCATTTCCCTTTTGAGTGTTCATGGGCCTACTTTCCCTTCTTAGTTCCTCAATTGTTTCCTTTAGGTCTACAACTACTATCAATAGGTCATCTCTCTCATGTTCTATGTTTGCAATTCTCTCAGTCAAAATATCTTTTTCCCTTTTTAAACTCTCAATGGTCTCTCTTAGATCAACCGCAACCACCATTAGATCATCTCTCTCGTGTTCTATTTCTCTTAGTTCTGTGATTAGTGCATTTTTATCATTAATGAGACTGTGATAAGCATCAATTAAAATATTAGTCGAAGATATAAGCTTCTTTTGAGAATAGGATTTCAAATTTCTTGAACATCCAGAAAGTTTACCTCATCTTCATCGTCATCTTCCTCATCCTTATCTGATTTAGCCATTAGAGCAAATATGGAATCATATTCAGCTGCTTCACTTTCTACTGCCATCATGGAGCTATCACCTTGATCATCATCATCATCTCCAGATTTGCTGGAGGAGTCTCCCTATGCAGCAAGAGCTTGTTTCACAACATTGTCAGAGGCATCTTTACTCTTGAACCTTTTGTCAGGAACCTGGTTCCTTTTGCCTCATTTGTTTGTGTTGTGCTTGTACTGGTCTTGCTTAAGGAAAGGGCAGTCCTTGATGAAGTGTCCTGACTTCCCCCATTTATGACATAGGTCATACCCTTTTGGCTTGCTTGAACTGCCCCTCTTTGGGATACCTCCATTTCTGCGAACCATTTTCTGAAATCTCTTTGTCATATATGCCATATCAGCATCCTCACCTCCTGAGTCATTGTTGTCTGTCTTGAGGACCAGGTTCTTCTCTCTTTTGGGCTCTCTTCTCTCACTAACTTGTAGCAACTCTATTACAAGCCCCTTTATGATAACTCTATTATAAAGCTTACAACTCGGTTAACTCTAGCCAAGACACAAACACAAGGTTTATGATTTTACAAAGATTTTCTACACAATACTTCTAACTAAGCTAAGTAGGAAGTACAAGTAAAGTGCTTCAACAAAGGTGCAACACAACTAAGGACATGTAATGACTCAATACAGGAAGCTTGTCCTTTGTTATGTTGTTATTTGTTCTTGATGCCCTTGAGAATCACTTACAAGATTGACACAGACTTGAGAGAATCTTGATCGATTCTTGAATGTGCAAGTGTTTTGTTTTACCTTTGATTGATTTTAATAATTCATTTGTGACATCACTTGAATGATGCAAGCAAGTTAGGTAAAGAGAATTCCCTATAAAGCTGACTGTTGCACTATTTTTGCACTGTTACGTGTGGAGGCAACAACTTTACAGTTGTGGATAGTTGACTTGTATAGTCACCAAGGGAACTGGTGGCCATCTGTTCCCTCTGTTGTTCCTTTGACTCTAAAGAGTTCAGCCACGTCCCCGACTTGAGACTTGTTGTTCTTTAAGTATTTGAGGATGTGTAACAGGTTCCGTATCTGGTTCTAATCATTAAATTTGTTAGTTCATCAAAACATAACAGGGATACATATAACCTATCAACACCCCTTCTCCCAAAGTTATGGGGTCATTCTGCCGAGTTCCTTCGATATGTTTCCCATGTGTCTTTCAAAACCATCAATCTTGACTAACACAACTTCAAACATTTCCATTTCCTTGTAAGAAGAAGTTCTCACCGCAGAGTCATATACAAGTATCCAATTTTACAAATCACGCTAGAAGAACCTATTATCTCCATTTTAAACCTTGGGTGAGATAACATCATCGCAGATAGCTAGGATGATTTCTTTTTCTTCCTTTTATTCCTGATAGATTGAGCTAGGACAATTTCTACAAGGTAAATACACAACACAAAAGATAAAGATCAAGAAAAGTGACATGATATTCTTACTTTCAAGAGTCCACGCTCCAGCTCCTCCTGAGAGTCATGAAAATAAATGAGTCAGAGCCAAATTAGGTGCCACACTTGAATCAATTGCCAGTACATGTTGTGAGCACCTAATTTTTGCCCTAATATAAAACTACTCCTAAAAAATTCAAAAAATAGCTTTAAATTATTTTTCTATATTTTTACTTAGTTTGCTTTGTACGTATTCATGTTTGATGCATTATTAAGTTGCATTTTAAATCCTAAAGAAAATACAAAAATATTTTTAATTTTTAGATTTTAATTGCATAATTAATTGCATTTGTAAAACACTAAAATACCAAAAAAATACATTAGTAACTCTACATGCATTTGTTAGCTAAATGAATTAGTTAATTATAGAAAAATAGGAAATTAGATTAATTTTACAAATTAGTTGGAATTAGGAGTGTTAAATAAATTGATTAGTCTTGGAAAATACAAAGAAAGAAAATAGAAGGCTATGGGGTCTCATTACAGCATTGGAACAGGTGCTTCTAGTGGCCCATTTTCCTTCCATTCGCCCCAGTCCACTACCCGCCGGCCCAATATCCCCCTTCATCAATAAAATAGACCCTACTTTTACCCCCCATTTGGATTCAGAAGATCAGAGATATCGGCGGACCCCCCTCCTTGATTCCCATTTTTTTGAGAACGGAGCCTCACTCTCAAAAACAAAGAACATACACACACTTACACAAATTCGGTCAATTATTCATCAGCGAAAACACACGCATACCCAGGAGCAGCAAAGACTCTAGAACGCAAATATTCCACATCTGAAAATTTTTCAAAGAGTGTTCCGAATTTCCAATGAGCTGATTTTGCTGTTATTTACTCTGTTGTCCAATAGCTGAATTCCAACATCACGTCTGGTTTTCAACCTTTATTTGGCTTTCGATTTTTATTTGCTATTCAGGTATGAATTTCGATCCAAAGAATGCTGTAAGTTTCGTTTAGATGCTATATTGCAATAAAAATGGCACTGATTGTTCCTTATACATTTGAAAAAGTTCATCGCTGCTAATTGAAAATTTGAATTAATGTTGAACTACTCCGATGCATAACGTTAGAATAAATCTGTGTGCAAAAAAAATCGTTTGTTAAATCACTGTTAAGCCTTCACTTGTAAGACAACTGATTTGCGCTCAAGTGTGTTGAAATTCAGATATTTTTGTTCATTTAAAACTGGATCTGAAATTGAATTTCTCAGGTTAAATTAAAATTAGAAAAGGCTTCAACATCAAACCATGAGTCCAATTTGTATTAAATAACGTGAAGGTGGCCATTTGTGTAACAGTTAGTTCCAGTTGAGTAATGTTCTACCTTAGAATTTGAGCATCTTCGAATAGTTCTCCATATAATATGTTTCTTTCGTGTTTATATGGTTATGTTTTAAGATCCTTATTTTGTTATAAGATTTTATTAGTTTCATTCTTAAATTTGAAATCGAAGCTGGGTGAGAGTTGCCATGAATTTGTTAAGTTGATTTGAGTTGCTTTATTAACTAGTAGGCTGTTTGGTTAGTATTTACATTGGCTGGGCCATCTGTTAGTCTTATGGAATCAGAAAATTGAATTGGGATTATAATAGCACAGGTTGTTAGTTTGATCCCATTCCATAAATGAATTGATGGGACAAATAAGTCATATGCTAGGCCCACTTCGTGATAGTATGCTGCTACCTTATCCCTTCTTTAGTAACAAGCATACTTTTCCATATTTAATCCACGTGATGTTTCTCCAACAATCATTCCATAACTCTTGGATCTTCACGCTTGATCTCAAATGTAGCAATTAATCATCAACATCGTAGCTTGCTTTAGACGCAAATAATAAATTATCGTGGCCATGGGTACGGTTCCCGTGGCATGGTCATGATACGTAAATCCTGATTTGAGTGTGCGTTTCACGTGACTCGACCATAACTTCAAACAATAATAAAAATATGCATGTCTTAAATCGCGGGTGCATTTTATGTGGCGCGGTTTGCGACTTGTGCCAAAACGACAAGTGTACGACATCGTGACTTGTTCCAGAAATGATTCCATAAATAATTAAAACCGGTTAAAAAGTAAAAATGCACAATAGGCTTTAAATATGTAATAAATCAGATAATTGGGCCAAGTATTAATTGTTAAGCGACCGTGCTAAAACCACGAAACACGGGAGTGCCTCACACCTTCTCCCGGGTTAACAGAATTCCTTATTCGGTATTCTGTATTCGCGGACCATAAAATAGAGTCAATTTCCTCGATTTGGGATTTAAAATAAACTGGTGACTTGGGACACCATAACAACTATTCCAAGTGGCGACTCTGATAAATAAATAATCTCATTTCGATTAACGTCACTTTAATTGGAAAACCCCCCTATTCCCTATCCCCCTCAGGGAAAAAGAGGTGTGACAGCTCTGCCACTCTGCTGGGGACAAGAAACCAGAACTTATGGTTCAGGGTTCAGAATTCGAGATTAGAATAACTGTCATACTTGGCTTTGGTTTATTATCTGATTTTTTTTACATATTTGAGCCTAATGTGTTAAATGCCGCTTTTTACCGCTTTGATATTGTGTGAATTATATATAAACTGCTACGAAACCCTTCTTCTCTCTGAGTCTTCTAAATCTTCTGGGAAGCGTGCGCTTCGCATGGCTTCTTTTCTGTTAGAGTCATATCCTAATTTTAGAACGAGGTTCGGACAAGTTGCAAAGCCGGTGAAGCTTCTGTATTCCCGGTACGCTGCCCCCTCGGCTCGAGTTGTCCACTCGGGTAAGGCAGGTCAAGAACAATACACCCAGGATTTAAAATTAGAATAACATAGCCTCATGTCGGATCCCTAGTAGGAACGTTTGTTTGCATCACATGCATTTGACTTTGGGACTCAACACATGGGTTGGGTCCGTCCAGGACAGGTGTACCCAAATTAAAAGACCATCCTGATGCATTACGTGCTTCTTATGTATTCATTTGCTTCGGGTTGTATGTTGATCGACTTCTAGAACAGGGAAAGAAAATCAAGAAGAAAAAAACAACAAGAGTGAGGTAGGTATTTGAGACATTTCAAAACTCTGTCGAAATTTTGAAAAAAAAAGAAGAGAAAATAAGCCAATATTTTCAAAATTCATATGTTTCCTGTTCCGTCAAAACTGGCAGAACTACGCGGGTCTAATTCTTACCGGGTGTGAGATACGTAGGCAAACCTAATCGGTTCCGGCCCCCATTTTTTAAAAATCAAAAAATATTTTCCTTTAATTCCTTCTTTAGGAGTCTTTTTTTTTAGAAAATCCCAAATAAATAAAAAATATTTTATTTGTTGGAGTCTTTCATTAGAAAAAGAAAACAAATGAAATCAAAATCCAAAAAAATATTTTCTACCTTTTTTTAGAAGTCTTTTTCCCAAAATTCAAAAAAAACAAAAAATCAAAAATACAAAAAAAAATATTTTCTTTCTTCTTTAGAAGTCTTTGTTTTTCAAAAATTTCAAAAAACAAAGAATAAAAAAACCAAAACCAAAAATCCGAAAATATTTTCTTTCCTCTTTAAAAGCATTTCTTTTNGAAAATTTAACAAAAACAAAATTGCAAAAAGTACATATTCTTTTTCTGAATGCTTTCATTGTCTGAATGTTTTCAAAAGTAAAAAAAAGTGTTAGCTTATTTACCTATTCATAATCCTCCCGAACTACGCAAGATCTGATTCATGTTCCCACATGATACGTAGGCAACACACATCAGGTTCGATTGAATGAAAAAAAAGAAAAAAAAAGAAAAAAAAAGAAAAAAAGAGAAAGGAAAGAAACAAAAAAAAAATGAGAAAAGAGAGAAAAGGAAAAAAGAAAGAGAGTGTTTATTCTAACATGCTTGTTGTTTTGAAATAAAAAGCTAATTAAATGTGGTCGGTTTGTTGGTTTGCAATGGCGATTCCAGGATCCTTCGGAAATAAAATCATCTTTTCAACCAATGGAACAAACACAACTGTTGTTGATCCAAGGTCACGGAAAGGCAAATAGGCAAGTTGGCGGTGAAAAATAAAAATGAAGACAAATATGAGGTTGACTTTACCAGATTTGAGCAATAGGACATGGCCTGCTCGGGATGATTGTCAAAATTTGAGTGTTGAATCCAAAGCAATCAAAACGGTTAAATGTCGTAGTAATGCTGATGTGCGAATGTATGGCTAAGATGTCACTTAACAACTGGAAAGTCACTCCTCTTTTAGCCATGGTAGCTTATTTTGTCTTCTTTTCTTCTTCTTTTTGTGTTATCGGACCCTGCTATCCTTTATTCAATAAAAAGCAGTCAGTCATTTTGTGTCCATTTTTGTGCATAGTTCTTTTCACGCTAGTTCTAATGACATGACATGCATGCGGAATTTCTGGTCAGATCTTAGAAAACTGATTTAGTCTTGAATTGGATAACTGAGAAAGAGACTTTTGAAGATGTATAGAGACATGAAACATTTGGAAAATAAGCATGAACTAAGTTTACATGGAACAAAAGCAGTCATGTTCATAATAGTTAAGGATCTCTACCTTTTGAATCATTGAGGAGATCGGGCTTAAGGATTATCGGACGGGTTGAAGTCTGTTTAGCACTAAGAGATAGAAAGTATTTTTCAAAAGAAGGTGGATCCAGTCAAGTTGAAATGGATCCGTTTATTGGCAAAATGCATCTTCTACATCAACACAAATCGAAGAAAAGTCACCCAAATTGACAAAGGTCATTCACTGCAAGGAAAGTATTGCTCATACAACTTTACACTGAAAAAGACCATAACGCAACATGTGCATCAATGTCGTGATTGTGAAGGGCTAACGTGATTGGCATTCTCGAGGCTAGGAGGCCCTTTTCTACTATCCAAACACTTTATATCCTTCGTTACCCCTTTCGAGCCTATATTATTTTCTTTGACCATCCTCTTTTGGAATCAAGTTTAGACTCAAAAGTCTAAGAAAAAAAAATAAAGAAAAGAAGGAGAAAAAATAAAAAGAAAAGTTCATGTCCCAAGAGTACAAACTGGGCCGACTCTTAGAAAGTTCAAGTGAAAAGAAAAGAATAAGAAAAGAACAGTCAAAGTCCATGCCTCCAGAAAATAAAAGCTGGGGCAACTTATTTTGAAAAAAGAAAAAGAAAAAAAAGAGAAAAAAAAAGAAGAAAAAAAAGAGAAAAAAAGAAAGACAAAGAAAAAGAAAGAAAGATGAAAAAAATAATAATATTAGGTTAGATGTTTGAACTACGTTAGACCTGATTCCTTTAAAAAAAAAGGATACGTAGGCAGCCTTATACGGTTAGGTCCAACCAAATAAGAATTCAAAAAAAAAAATAAAAAATAAATCCAAAAATCCCCAGTATCAGAAACAGGGACAAAGATTTTATTCCACTTTTGAAAGAGTCGATTCCAAGAGTTGTAAGTCTACAACCTCTCATTTTGATTGTATTTGGAGTCTTATGCCGTCCTTTCTTTCCAACCCTATTCAAAAACCTTTCGAATAAAGACCTCCCGATGTGCCTTCAAGAATGCCAAGAGAAGTATGCAATGAGCAACGATTGTCACGTAACATAAGACACTGTCAGTTGCTCACACTAGAAAGCAAAAGAAAAAGGAAAATAAAGAAGAAAAAATGAGAGAGTCTTACTAGTAAAAATCCTCACGGGCACTGTAAGACGACGGTAAGCAGAGATGAATAAATGAGAGAGACTTGTTGATAAAACCCCCTCGGGGCACCATTAGTCGATAGTGAGTCGTGAAGCTGATGCAAAGGATTGGCACGAACAAGCCCGACTTCAAAATCATAAGAATGGTAAAAGGGAAGATTTGGTCAGTTTGATAGATCAGACCGTTAAGTCCAAAATACATGTCATGATCATTAAGGCTAGCTATTGAAGAAAAAAACTCTTCCTTCTGTCCTTCCCGACAGGGGCACTTCTTGTTAATATTGTTTCTTTGCACCATTGTGTCCCTTCACTCTGGGTCAGTCCTTGTCAAAATAAGTGAGAAAAGATTTCAAAATCTGCTACCAGCTTTTCAGTTGCACAAAGTAAATTTGGCCAGCACACTCAGTTGTTACTGTCAACATGCCTTGAGGATTCACGCAAAGGCTTCCCCCCAAAAGATGTCAGCCTATTCGGGTAAAGCAAGCAAAGATAACCTCAAGGTTAATCAGAGATTCTCTGTAGTACTAAACAAGAACTATGAAGTGTGCACATCATGCAAACGACACTTACCAGTTGTGATTCTCTCTGACAGACAAATTGCTCAAAAAGCAGAAAGACATTCAAGACATAGAAAAGGTTACCTAAGCAAAGATCTCCAGTTGGGATAAGGCTGATTGAGCCACAAATACAAATGGTACTGGGTGTGAAACGATCAGGGTTGATGTAAAGCAAAAAGTCTCTTGAAACCGACTCAAACTGATTGAGCAAAAGCCAAGCTGCCCAAGACTCAAGGCCACAAACCGACCACCACTTTTAAAACTGACAAAATTTCCTTTGTTTGAAACAGGAACAAAGCAGTGCAAGGAAAGTGGTTCAAAAGAAAAAAAAGAGAAGAGAAGAGCCGACAAAGGGAATTTTCTCAAATCTTTGCCTTTATTTGTCTTGCTAGTATGCATAAAATATTGCCATTGCTCTTCACATTTTTCCTCCTAGGATAAAAAGTCCTAGTCTGATGGATTTTCTCCCAATAAAAATCTTAGCCTGATGAATTTTTCTCCTAAGATAGAAAACCTAGTCTGATGAATTTTTTTCTAGGATAGAAATCTTAGTCCGATGAATCTTTCTCCTAAGATAACAAAAAAAAGACCTAGTCTGATGAAGTTTCTCTTAGGATCGAAATCTTAGTCTGATAAATCTTTCTCCTAAGATAGAAGACCTAGTCTGATGAATTTTCTCATAGGATAGAAATCTTAGTCTGGTGAATCTTTCTCCTAAGATACAAAAAAAGACCTAGTCTGATGAACTTTCTCCTAGGATCGAAATCTTAGTCTGATGAGTCTTTCTTCTAAGATAGAAGACCTAGTCTGATGAACTTTCTCCTAGGATAGAAATCTTAGTCTGATGAATCTTTCTCCTAAGATACCAAAAAAAAAAGAGACCTAGTTAGATGAATTTTCTCTTAGGATCGAATTCTTAATCTGATGAATCTTTCTCCTAAGATTGAAGACCTAGTCTGATGAACTTTCTCCTAGGATACAATTCTTAGTCTGATGAATCTTTCTCCTAAGATACCAAAAAAAGAAAGAAAAGAGACCTAGTCAGATGAATTTTCTCCTAGGATCAAAATCTTAGTCTGATGAATCTTTCTCCTAAGATAGAAGACCTAGTCTGATGAACTTTCTCCTAGGATCAAAATCTTAGTCTGATGAATCTTTCTCCTAAGATAGAAGACCTAGTCTGATGAACTTTCTCCTAGGATCAAAATCTTAGTCTGATGAATCTTTCTCCTAAGATAGAAGACCTAGTCTGATGAACTTTCTCCTAGGATCAAAATCTTAGTCTGATGAATCTTTCTCCTAAGATAGAAGACCTAGTCTGATGAACTTTCTCCTAGGATCAAAATCTTAGTCTGATGAATCTTTCTCCTAAGATAGAAGACCTAGTCTGATGAACTTTCTCCTAGGATCAAAATCTTAGTCTGATGAATCTTTCTCCTAAGATAGAAGACCTAGTCTGATGAACTTTCTCCTAGGATCAAAATCTTAGTCTGATGAATCTTTCTCCTAAGATAGAAGACCTAGTCTGATGAACTTTCTCCTAGGATCAAAATCTTAGTCTGATGAATCTTTCTCCTAAGATAGAAGACCTAGTCTGATGAACTTTCTCCTAGGATCAAAATCTTAGTCTGATGAATCTTTCTCCTAAGATAGAAGACCTAGTCTGATGAACTTTCTCCTAGGATCAAAATCTTAGTCTGATGAATCTTTCTCCTAAGATAGAAGACCTAGTCTGATGAACTTTCTCCTAGGATCAAAATCTTAGTCTGATGAATCTTTCTCCTAAGATAGAAGACCTAGTCTGATGAACTTTCTCCTAGGATCAAAATCTTAGTCTGATGAATCTTTCTCCTAAGATAGAAGACCTAGTCTGATGAACTTTCTCCTAGGATCAAAATCTTAGTCTGATGAATCTTTCTCCTAAGATAGAAGACCTAGTCTGATGAACTTTCTCCTAGGATCAAAATCTTAGTCTGATGAATCTTTCTCCTAAGATAGAAGACCTAGTCTGATGAACTTTCTCCTAGGATCAAAATCTTAGTCTGATGAATCTTTCTCCTAAGATAGAAGACCTAGTCTGATGAACTTTCTCCTAGGATCAAAATCTTAGTCTGATGAATCTTTCTCCTAAGATAGAAGACCTAGTCTGATGAACTTTCTCCTAGGATCAAAATCTTAGTCTGATGAATCTTTCTCCTAAGATAGAAGACCTAGTCTGATGAACTTTCTCCTAGGATCAAAATCTTAGTCTGATGAATCTTTCTCCTAAGATAGAAGACCTAGTCTGATGAACTTTCTCCTAGGATCAAAATCTTAGTCTGATGAATCTTTCTCCTAAGATAGAAGACCTAGTCTGATGAACTTTCTCCTAGGATCAAAATCTTAGTCTGATGAATCTTTCTCCTAAGATAGAAGACCTAGTCTGATGAACTTTCTCCTAGGATCAAAATCTTAGTCTGATGAATCTTTCTCCTAAGATAGAAGACCTAGTCTGATGAACTTTCTCCTAGGATCAAAATCTTAGTCTGATGAATCTTTCTCCTAAGATAGAAGACCTAGTCTGATGAACTTTCTCCTAGGATCAAAATCTTAGTCTGATGAATCTTTCTCCTAAGATAGAAGACCTAGTCTGATGAACTTTCTCCTAGGATCAAAATCTTAGTCTAATGAATCTTTCTCCTAAGATACCATAAAAAAAAGACCTAGTCTGATGAATTTTCTCCTAGGATAATAAGTTTAAAAAAAAGGGAAGTCTGGATTATAAAAAAGGTCAATTTTTAGTTTTCTTAAGTTATCAATCTTTAGTTTTCTTGAAATCTGGGGTCCCGCCTGGAGAATAGGGTTAGTTTTTAGTTTAGTTAAGCTTAGTTTATAGTTTTCCGCAAGCTCAATCTCAAATTTAGGAGACGCACTTCCTAGTTTGGGTTTTTCAGATTTTTATTTCTTTAGGAGACACATACCCTAGTCGAGTCTTCAATTTTACTCTCATCATTGCATCATTCATCAATAGCATAGGTGATTTATAGTTCTGCTAACAACTCACAAATCTTCCTAGTGCAAACTGGGGCAGAAAAGTTTCTTTTGTTTTGTCTATTTTGTTGTAGTATCAGGCGCCCACCTGGAGAATGAGGGAATTCATTTCAGGTTTTAAGTCAGCATTAGGCGCCCACCTGGAGAATGAGGGAATTTATTTCAAGTGTTAAGTCAACATCAGGCACCCACCTGGAAAATGAGGGAATTCATTTCATGTTTTTAAGTCAGCAGGCCCCCACCTAGAAAACGAGGGAATTCATTTCAAGTTTTTAAGTCAGCAGGCGCCCACATGGAGAATGAGGGAATTTATTTCAAGTTTTAAGGCATCAGGCTCCCAACTGGAGAATGAGGAAATTTATTTCAAGTTTTAAGTCAACATCAGGCGCCCACCTGGAGAATGAGGGAATTTGTTTCAATTTTCAAGTCATTAGCAGGCGCCAACCTGGAGAACGAGAAAATTCATTTCAAATTTCAAGTCAGTTGGTGGCGCCCACCTGAAGAACGAGGGTAGTCCGAGATGACCAAAGGAAAAAGTCTTAATCCAGAATAAAAGAAAAAAAAAAGAAGAGAAGTGAATCCAAAATACAGAAGCCGATGAAAGATGTGAACTGCTCAAGACATGGCTGAAGTCACAAGCTTTGCATGTCCCGTCTTGATTTGAAAAGTTGAAGAAGAAAGAACTAGCACCTGCAGCTAGCAAACATCAAGGTTCAAATCAAAAGTCCGTATGAAGAACCATTCAAGACTCAAGATCAAGCTTCAGAAGACTCGTAGATAGGAATCTTGTAACTCGTAGCTGATAGGCTTAGTTAGTTTCGTTTTCATTTTGACTTTGGTGTAATAGGGTGCTCAGCAAGCAGTAAATAGCAGTAACAACAGTGAAATCACAGCTTCTCGGTAGTCCCAGCTACCTAAACTTCCAGAACTACATTGACCTGATTCCTTTATAGCCAAGGATATGTAGGCAACCTCCGAAGCAAGGTTTGGTCAAACTTTTCAAAAAACGCTTCCCATGGAGTATCCAAACGGGCAAAAATTGCTTGTAATTGCTTACTTTATCTTTGCCCGAAAATTTTTCATGTTTCCGATCAAAGAGGGGCAGCTGTGAGCACCTAATTTTTGCCCTAATATAAAACTACTCCTAAAAAATCCAAAAAATAGCTTTAAATTATTTTTCTATATTTTTACTTAGTTTGCTTTGTACGTATTCATGTTTGATGTATTTTTAAGTTGCATTTTAAATCCTAAAGAAAATAAAAAAATATTTTTAATTTTTAGATTTTAATTGCATAATTAATTGCATTTGTAAAACACTAAAATACCAAAAAATACATTAGTAACTCTACATGCATTTGTTAGCTAAATGAATTAGTTAATTATAGAAAAATAGGAAATTAGGTTAATTTTATAAATTAGTTGGAATTAGGAGTGTTAAATAAATTGATTAGTCTTGAAAAATACAAAGAAAGAAAAGAGAAGGCTACGGGGTCTCATTACAGCTTTGGGCCAGGTGCTTCTAGTGGCCCATTTTCCTTCCATTCGCCCCAGTCCACTACCCGCCGGCCCAATATCCCCCTTCATCTCTAAAATAGACCCTAATTTCAACCCCCCCCCCCTCTTTGGATTCAGAAGATCAGAGATATTGGCGGACCCCCCTCCTTGATTCCCATTTTTTTGAGAACGGTGCCTCACTCTCAAAAAATAAAGAACATACACACACTTACACACATTCGGTCAATTATTCATCAGCGAAAACACACGCGTACCCAGGAACAACAAAGACTCTAGAACGCAAATATTCCAGATCTGAAAATTTTTCAAAGAGTGTTCCGAATTTCCAATTAGCTGATTTCGATGTTGTTTACTCTGCTGTCCAGTAGCTAAATTCCAACATCACGTCTGGTTTTCAGCCTTTATTTGGCTTTCGATTTTTGTTTGCTATTCAGGTATGAATTTCGATCCAAAAAATGCTATAAGTTTTGTTTAGATGCTATATTGCAATAAAACTGGCAGTGATTGTTCCTTATACATTTGAAAAAGTTATCGCTGCTAATTGAAAATTTGAATTAATGTTGAACTACTCCGATGCATAACGTTAGAATAAATCTGTGTGCAAAAAAAATCGTTTGTTAAATCACTGTTAAGCCTTCACTTGTAAGACAATTGATTTGCGCTCAAGTGTGTTGAAATTCAGATATTTTTGTTCATTTAAAACTGGATCTGAAATTGAATTTCTCAGGTTAAATTAAAATTAGAAAAGGCTTCAACATCAAACCATGAGTCCAATTTGTATTAAATAACGTGAAGGTGGCCATTTGTGTAACAGTGAGTTCCAGTTGAGTAATGTTCTACCTTGGAATTTGAGCACCTTCGAATAGTTCTCCATACAGTCTGTTTCTTTCGTGCTTATATGGTTATGTTTTAAAATCCTTATTTTGTTATAAGATTTTATTAGTTTCATTCTTAAATTTGAAATCGAAGCTGGGTGAGAGTTGCCATGAATTTGTTAAGTTGATTTGAGTTGCTTTATTAACTAATACGTTGTTTGGTTAGTATTTACGTTGGCTGGGCCATCTGTTAGTCTTAGGGAATCAGAAAATTGAATTGGGATTATAATAGCACAGGTTGTTAGTTTGATCCCATTTCATTAATGAATTGATGAGGCAAATAAGTCATATGCTAGGCCCACTTCGTGATAGTATGCTGCTGGCTTATCCCTTCTTTAGTAACAAGCATACTTTTCCATATTTAATCCACGTGATGTTTCTCCAACAATCATTCTATAACTCTTGGATCTTCACGCTTGATCTCAAATGTAGCAATTAATCATGAACGTCGTAGCTTGCTTTAGACGCAAATAATAAATTATCGTGGCCATGGGTACGGTTCCCGTGACATGGTCACGATACGTAAATCCTAATTCGAGTGTGCGTTTCACGTGACTCGACCAGAACTTCAAACAATAATAAAAATATGCATGTCGTAAATCGCGGGTGCATTTCATGTGGCGCGATTTGCGACTTGTGCCAAAACGACAAGTGTACAACATCGTGACTTGTTCCAGAAATGATTCCATAAATAATTAAAAGCGGTTAAAAAGTAAAAATGCACAATAGACTTTAAATATGTAATAAATCAGATAATTAAGCCAAGTATTAATTGTTAAGAAACCGTGCTAAAACCACGGAACTCGGGAGTGCCTCACACCTTCTCCCGGGTTAACAGAATTCCTTACCCGGTCTTCTGTGTTCGCGGATCATAAAATAGAGTTAATTTCCTCGATTTGGGATTTAAAATAAACCGGTGACTTGGGACACCATAACAACTATTCCAAGTGGCGATTCTGATAAATAAATAATCTCATTTCGATTAACGTCACTTTAATTGGAAAAACTACTTATCCTCTATCCCCGTGGGGAAAAGGAGGTGTGACACATGTAAATTCTCATTTGGCTATTTTCACTATCATTAAATGTTAAAAAGGCTTAATCTTTATCATAATCATGTATTCATAACAAACAAAAACAAATCAATCACTTCTCAATCTCAAATTAGTTGGAGTAGTCTATTTAAATCATCAATTGAGGTGAACTAATTTGCCTTTAATCGAATTAAAGGTTCTCTAAGCTAGATCATACGAACAAAATAAGGTAGAATGCATCTTTATACATTGGCGTAAAATGAGCAGAAGAGAATGTGAATACTTACAACAATGGCAGTACAAGCAGGCAGCAACACATTTATCTTCGATACAGAGAGTAACTTGTAAAACAGATAAGAAAGCAATAGCAACAATCAAAATCAATCTCATATATGGCTTAATCGAAATTTGCGTTCTCTCCCTTTTCGTGTGAATTTTTCCCGGTGCCGGAGAATGGACGGAACTACTGTGGAGAAGTATTTGTTTTTAATGGGAACGGCGGTCCACGTCATCAGAGTACCTTTGGTGTCATCATCCAATAATAATGAGCCACGTTTGCCTTTTTCTTATTTGATTGCCACGTCAGATTGAACTCGTTGCCATAGCCAGAGTCCGAAACCAAAATGTAGTTATTTTGGACTCAAAGAACCAAAATATGTGGAAAAACAACTGGTGAACATAATATATATATAACACCTTTTTATAAGGTGCTATACCTTAACGACCGTTTGCCCAGTTAAGTATAACGCCCTTTTTTAAGGTGTTATATTTAAACTCAAACGGGCGGGAAGGTATAACGTCCTCACATAAGGCGCTATAGTATAGCGCCCTTACCTAAGATGCTATATTTACATAAATAATCGTCACTTCTCCTTCACCTTTTTCAGGTCGACAAGACAATACACATAACGTGGTATTTTACTGCGCTATATTTCGCGTGATAATGATTCTTTCGGGTATAAAACAGCTTCTTAAATTGAACCAAGTCATCTGTATTTCAAAGACATTTTGAATAAACATTACAACATCCATTTAAAAAATGCCACTAACATTTAACAAGTGGTTCAAAAAGAGGCAAAAAGATGAAGGTAGTTCAGCAGATCCCCATGGAACATGTCTTAACACTATCGATCCCTACCTTGAAAAAAATATGTTAGGTTGCTACACTGACTTGGTTGATGACAAGTGGTATGTTGTTCTGCGTACCTTGGAAAATAAGCCTGTCAATATATACACTGATCTCAAAGTTGCAGGGTACACTATTGAGGGCGAAGCGCATTTTACAAAGCCTAAAGGTATGCGAATTTGGGGCGAGAAACTACAATGGATTCCCCTTTACTCAAAATGGTGTGACTACGAATACTATGTCGCTGGCATGGGCTTGTTGTACCACAAGCACTGTCTGCAACCTTCCAAACAAACACACACAAAGATGAACCGGAAGTGATTCGACCTTTGATGAAGGAGATTCTAGAGATGGAAAAGGCACTAGTTGTTCATCATGCAACAGATGATCTTAACTTCCTGGGAGGAACGGAGGCTCAGTACTGAGATTTATTAGAAAATGATAAAATGCATAGAGAGAATGATTATCCTATTTTCCCAACGAGTGGGAGAGACTACCTAAGTTTCTACCACAAACGTTGGACGTAGGAGTCCCATATTATTGTAAAAATCAAGCAAGTGGTCTTCTTGATGATAGCAATGAAATGCGAGAAATGTGTGTCAACTGGGGTCTAGATTACGATTCCCTCGGTCCCGAAGGGTACGTACACGATATTGACAAAGATAAAGACAATGACAATGAAATAGTGCCAGACAGCGACGATAATGGCGAATGGCAATTTTTGTTTCTTGGGGTGTATGTTAAATTGTTGTACTTAAGTATTAATGCTAAATATCAATAAGACTTAATACCAATGGAAACAAAATTTTATTTCATACATTCTGCAAGATGAACATGTACATACACTTATTACAATAAATTATTGAAATACAACACTACGGGTATCCTTGATAATTGGGCACATTGCATGAACTTCCACCGGGAGCTGAATTACTAACGCTACCAAAACTAGTTGAAGGACATTTACGACGGTTGTGTCTTGTTTGCGAGTATATGCCACATTTACGCGCATAAACGGTATCACCAACATCCATTTGGTTTCGTATATTCGTTCTTTTTTGCGCTTGTCGTTGACGCAAATACTCCTTGTTACACACCATTTTAAATGGTTTTGGCGGCCAATAATGCTCAATACCCACTGGCTACAACTGTCCACTATAGGTGTTTAAGTATGCAACAATACTATATTCTTTATCAACGTAGCTGATTGCCGCGAAACCTATATGTTGAAAGCACTTCATGGCATGTGAGCACGACATGTGGTAGATGGACCATTTCCCATAAGAGCATAACCTTCTGGCTTCATTTACGGTGTGTGTATTATTCCCCCGATTTTGATGGATAGCTGTGCGAACTTCAAAAATATTTCGCTCGTTGCAATACTGTAAATATGAATGCCAATGTGCTCGCCTCCTGTATTTCTCAAATCTTTTCATTGGTGTTGGCATAAATTCAGCACCCCTTTCTATCAATGACGATGCACCTTTAACCCTTTCAACAAACCTCTCTGCCATCTGCTTGAATGACATCCACACTATGGCAGTGACAGGCAATCCACGTGCAGACTTCAATAACCCGTTGAAAGACTCTGACACATTTGTAGTCAGAATTCCCCATCTTCTGCCACTATCTGCATGCAAAGTCCACTTGTGAAGCTCATGTCGCATCAACCAACTATAGGCTCCTTGGTCTTCCTGCCTGATCGATTCCATGCGCTTCCTGAATTTACACTTTTAGTAATCTGTTGCAGCCATCCACATTAAATCATGCAAATCCTTGTTGGGATGTGCCTTCTGAAAATTGACCTTCATGTGCCTCACACAGTAACGGTGGTAGGCATACGGTTCCTGCCATGTAGGCAAATTCTGTACAGAACTTAAAATATGCCACGACCCAAAATTCAACTAGTCGTGATGGCACCTAACCCAACGCACTAGGTAAGCTAACTTTCAATAATCCAATTCCAATAATAATTATTAAACCAATTTAAGTGAATAAAGATCTTAATCTTATACATCCCCAAGAACTGGTAGTACAAATCATGAGCTTCTAAGAATAGAGTATACAAAGCAGAAATGAAATATATACATAGTCTGTTTGAATAATACATAAACATAGCTTTTATAAATCTAAGGCTACCATGAACAAGAGGCAACTACAACAGGAACGCAAGTACATCTTCAAATCCCGCAACCATCGAGCACAACAACAATAACAGTCAACATCTGCACGCAATGTGCAGATGTGTAGTATCAGTACAACCGATCCCATGTACTGAGTAAGTAACAAACCTAGCCTTAGGTTGAAAGTAGTGACGAGCTTCTACCAAAGTCGGGTCCAAAATCACTAGTCCACAACAGTCCATAACAATATAAAGTAAATAATACCAGAAGAAATACAAAGATAAAATGCTCAGCCATATCATGATTTCAAAAATAATAGTTCTTCCTTTCAAATACATCAGTGAAAACCCAAATCGTTTGCCGAAGTTACCAAAAATATGAATAATTTGAGAACATTAATTTTTCCAAAATCCTTTCAATAATAAATAAAATATCTCATTTTCTCTCCCAAATAACGAGTGTAAAACAAATGCATCACTATGCCCATCTGTCAACGTGTGTGAGAAATCATGAATAATGTGATACCGTACAGCATGAGAAAAACACATCTCTATGCATATATGTCATGTGTGCATGTCAATGCAATGTATCTCAGAGATTGCACTCATGTACTCACACTCTCTTAGAGTACTCAATCTCATTGTCTCGCATTCTCTCTCATTGTGCTCATCACACTCAATCACCCAGCGCTATACAATACATGTTGCGGCGTGCAGCTCGATCCATGTTTATAGTCGACTGCGCTCACTGGGGGTATATACAGACTCATGAGGGGCTCCTACAACCCAAGCGCTATAAGCACGGATAACTCACGTGCTGCACGGACAACTCACGTGCCATAATATAAGCCAATAAGGCTTACTGCATACGGACAGCCCTGATCCATATAATAGTAATAATATATATAAAGCCAATATGGCATGCTGCGGCATGCAGCCCGATCCGAAAAATATCCTCACAATGAGGCCCTCGGCCTCCCTCAGTCATCAATCTCTTCAGTCTCTCTCTCTCATGGACTTACAATGTCATGAGAATAGCCCAAAAATAATGATATGATGTATCAATAAATAACAACAGAGACTGAGATATGATATGCAATGAAATGAATATGACTGAGTATGAATTTTCAACATAACCAATAATTAAGAGCAATATGACCTCTATGGGTCCCAATAATACTGGCACGTAGCCTCAACATGATTTTTAATGTGCTTTTCAGCTCAATTTCTTTAACTCATAAAACCGCATGAAAAATGCCAAAATTATTTAACTACAAAATTCCACAGAAATAATTATGTCTCAATTTCTATAGTGCACGCCCACACGCCCGTCACCTAACATGTGCGTCACCTCCCAACAATTCATGAAATATATATATTCAGGGTTCATACCCTCAACTCAAAGATTAGAAGAGTTACCTACATCGAACAAGCCAAATCCAATGTCGAGCAAGCTAAGCAATGCTCCGGAAATTTCATTATGCGCGTATCAACTTCCAAACGGCTCGAATCTAGTCACAATTAATTTGATTCAGCTCACAAAAATTATAGGAATTAATTCCATATCAAAATACTAATATTTTCCAAAAATCCAAAATTACGCCCTAAAAATTACTCGTGGGGCCCACGTCTCGGAATCCAATAAAACTCACAAAATCCGACCCCCCATTCAACCACGAGTCCAACCATACCAAAATTACTTAAATACGACCACAACTCGGCCTTCAAATCCTCAATTAAAGTCTTTGAAAATTTCTACCATTTTCAACCCAATATTTACCCATTTGAACTCAACAATCTTTCCATAAACCTTATTGATACATATAAATAATACTATTACACCCAAGAATCATACTCTTAATCACCCATCATTACCCAAAATCAAAATTGAAGATTAGAGGTTAGAACCTTACCTCTTTGATGAAGAACTTGAGGGATTTCTTGTTGGATTTCAAGACTTGGACAAGAATTTCATGAACAAGACACTTCATCTACTTCCTCTCTCTAGAACACTCTCACTTCTCTCTAAAATCATCAGATAATTGTCCCAAAATAAGCCCCAAAGCTTATTTATCAAAATGGGGTCGGGTTATGAAAATAGAAAAATTAACTCTCCGAAAGCAAGTCTGCGGTCGCATAATGGACCGCAAAATGGGTATGCGGGCCGCAAAATTGATCGCAAAATCAGCGCCCAAAACTGGGTTCTTCTGGTCCATTCTGCGACCTGTTTTGCGGTTCGCAAAAGCAGTTTTGCGATCGCATAATTGGTCGCAGAATTACATTTTTCTAGCCTTTGGTAATTTGATCATAACTTCTTGTAGGAATGTCCAAATGACGAACAGTTTGAAGCGTTAGAAACTAGACTCAAAGATATTTCATTTGATAGGTAATACACCATATAAAACTTTGTATCATGAGAGTTATGCTCATTTGGAATTGAGTCTTGTACGAACTCACTTGAAACTTTAGTCTTATGAAATTTCCAACTTCTACATTCGATGCCGAAGCCTATCGAATCAAGTCCGATTGACCTCAAATTTTGCACACAAGTCATAAATGACATAATGAAGCTACTACAATTTTCATAATCGGATTCCGACCTCGATATCAAAAAGTCAACCCCCCGATCAAACTTCGCAAAAATTCAACTTTCGGCATTTCAAGCCAAATTCCACTATGGACCTCCAACTAATATTTTGGACACACTCCTAAGCCCAAAATCACCATACGGAACTATTAGAATCATCAGAATTAAATTTCGAGGTCGTTTATGTAATGACCCAATCGATCCTTTTAACTTTTAGAACCCCGTTCCCTAAAATAAAACTTTCCGTAGGTGCTTGTAATGATTTATGACTTGCAGGGATGGTTGGTTCGGGATTTGGAAGTGTTTGAGGTGAAACCGGAACACTTGGTTCCTTAAGTTGGCCTTAAAGTGCTAAGTTTGGCTTCGGTCAAAATTTTGAGAAAACGACCCCGGAATAGAATTTTGATGATTCCAACAGTTCCATATGGTGATTTTGGACTTAGGAGCATGATCGGAATTTTATTTGGAAGTCCGTAGTGAAATTTGGCTTGAATTGGCTAAAATAGGAATTTAAAGTTTGAAAGTTTGACTGGGGAGTTGACTTTTTGATACCGGAGTCAAAATCCAATTTCGAAAATTTTCATAGCTCCATTATGTAATTTATGACTTGTGTGTAAAATTTGAGGTCAATCGGAGTTGATTTGATAGGTTCCGACATCGAATGTAGAAGTTGAAAATTCTAAGTTTCATTAAGCTTGAATTGGAGCATGATTCGTGATTTTAGCGTTGTTTGATGTGATTTGAGGTTTCAAATAAGTTTGTATGATGTTTTAGGACTTGTTGGTATATTTGGTTGAGGTCCCGAAGGCCTCGGGTGAGTTTCGGATGGTTAACGGGTCAAAAGTTGGACTTAAAAAGCTACTGCAGTTTTTCCTCTTCTGTTGGGCATTCTGGGCTGCAATCGAGCCCAGATATCGAGCCAGACATCGAGCCCAGATATCGAGCTCAGGTATCGAGCCCAGGGTTGACGAGGCTCAGGCTCGAACTTGAGATCAAAGCCACGATCGAAGGTCCAGCTCGAGGACATGATTGAAGGTAATGCTCGATGCCCTGATCGAAGGCACATGCTCGATGCCCTGATCGAAGGCACATGCTCGATGCCCTGATCGAAGGCCCAACCTCGTTGTCTTGATCGAAGGCAGGCCATGA
>AWOL01S0019578.1:0-10330 GCA_000715115.1 Nicotiana otophora | reverse complement strand
AATGATCAAAAGCATGGATGTCAACTTCAAAATACATACTACAAAAGAACACACCAAAAAAGGAGGAATACCACCATAACATTCAACCTTTTCCTAAATCAACCCAAAAAGGCAAACACCACTAAACACTTCAGCTTGCACTTCCCTCAAATTAAAGCGTGGAATTTCTATTTATAACGATCGCAAATGCGTAAAAAGGAAGAAACTAATCAGATTCAGTTGCTAACAGCCTGTTAAAAATTAAAACCAGGAGGAACCACTTTATATCAAAAAAGAACCAGAAGAAAAGCATATTTCGTCGTCTCAAATAGAGTCGACTAGTATCACATAACTAAAACTCATTGCAGCTGAACATATCATGATCCAAACTACAAAGGGTTATTATCACTTTGCAAACCAAATCTTATAATCCACATTAATTAAATACATAGAATGATAAAGATTGCCACAAAAAAAGACAAATATACAGAAATAAAAAGGCAACAAGATTCCATATATCCATGTCAAATACTATTCCACAAAAAGGGGGCAGAGATAAACTGGAAAATAAAGAAGGCAAAGATGAAGAGCTTACATTAAAAATGAGAATTTTGTTATCAGCTTCCCAAGCTAAGCCACCTCTGAAGTGAATAGACCAAACCAAGACCATAATTGTAGCAACTAAGGTTAGAAAGTGTGCCCCAAATGAAAAAGGCAGTGCCTCAATCCCGTTAATATGCTAAAACGTGGAACTACACAGAAACGGAGAAAATGTGAGAGTATTATATTTTTCTGATGTAGCTATTGGCTTCTTCTGGATTTGATTTCTGGGAAATTCTTTTTTTTATTTTGAATAACCTCATTCCTCCATAAAAATTAGAATTGTCTTCTAGTTCTACTAGCTGTGGAGCAGTACATCCTATGAATGAAAATTTCAGTTTTGGTTCTCCAATAGAAAAAAATAGCATTCAAAATCGTGTCTACAACTGACAAGAGGAACATAAAATTAAAGATAATTGGGCAATCTGAGTCAAATCAATGGCCTTGCATATCAAGCGTCTCATCCAAACGTTTCACTCTTTCCAACCCTTCACTAATCAAGAACCGAATTCTCTGCTTGTCATTGCAACTCCTGTTATTCTCCATCTCTTGTCTTATAATCTGCCTCAAATCAGCTCTAGCATGAGAAGGTGCTCTATTTGAGATTCTCAAAGCTTGTCTGTACAGCTTCAGTACTCGGCCACGAATAAGGAAGTCCTCTAATGAGAGAACCATTACCGAATCTCCAATGCAATGAAACAGTTTCAATAATCTAAAGAGTATTGCAAGATTTCGCCGAACAAGAGATGGGAAGGAGCGAATTTATTCAGAATTTGGATTTCTGGGAAATTCTCAACCCTAGTTTTTAAGTTTTTACAGGTGATAATCTTAAAGCCGTCGGATGATGAGGATCTCTCCATCATACGTGGGTCTTTGACAATTGGCAAAACAGGATAGGTTCAGCACACGTGTTTTGTCTTGTTTCGAGATTCACGTTTACCCCTTACTGCGATTGTCGCCTTTTACTTTCCCTTAATTCACACGTGAGAGATTATTATCTTAAATTCCAAGTTCCAACACAAGAGGCAATTTGGTAAAATCGGTTTCGATCAACATTCCAATATTATGTACGCTATCTCAATTAAGAAATAATTTTAAAATAATATATTAAAATATTATGTTTGAGAGATAAAATAAAAGTTAATATTCCCTAAATTAAATTAATCTTCATACAAGTTCTCAATCATCGGTCAATATATTCAACTAAAAATTTATTTTAATATTTTAATTCAATCACTTTAAATTCATAAATTATCATTCTTTTTTTTCATTTCAACAATCACATATAATCCTTAAAAAATTAAAAAATGTTTTGATTTTTTTCTGAAAAATTATTCACAAGTTCATTTTAGAAGATTCAAACAGGATTAACAAATTGATAGAAAATAACAATTTTTTGTCAAGAGTAAAATGTAAATTATTTTATTTTTTAATTAATAATAAATGTTATATGAATTATTTCCAACATATTAAAAAAGATACATTACTGTATCTCGTTTTGTATAATCAAATTATATAAATATACGAAGAAAATGAGTTCTGAAAATAAAAGAAAATAAACAATACTAAATCTAAAACTTTTTAACCAAAAAAAAAAAAGAGCTGAAAAGGACAACAAGGACTCTTAAAAAAAATTACAACAAAAAGATAATGCTCGTAAACTTATAAAATACTTCTAGCTTTAAACATATTTGACAGTGAAGGACTTCTAGAACTTGAAGGAAATTGAAAGAACTCGAATTAAATAATTATATGATTTTCCATATCAAAGTCCTAAATATTAGGCAATTAATTAAATAATTATATTTAAATATTAAAAAAATAATTAATGACTATTCCTACATAAAATTATTACTTTGTCCAATAAAAAATATATTCTTAAAGGGTAAAAAAGACGAACGATATTTTGCTAAGGATTTTCGTGCTTTTAATATAGTATAGATATACGTACTTAAAATGCCCATTTACTATGTGAAATAGGACAGACTAGCCTTCCGTTAAAAGTTGGCCTCTATTTTGCCCTTGTCGTGCACTTGCATAAGTCAAATGATAATTTTGCATCCATATGCTTTCAAACTTAACTAACTTTATTGATCAAAACAAATCAAATTCCACCTAAATAAATATAGAGAAAGAGAAATTTTCATACAAGTAGCATGAATATGTCCACACAATTTTATGGCTAAAGTTATTATAAATTCTCAAAAAATCTCTATAAACTTCTGTTTTAGGTTTTGACACATTTGAAAAAATTGAGTTTTACAAATTTAGTTCATCCATACTTTTATACAAAAATTAAAAAATAGAATTTTCAAACTTAACAAATTCCAAAACATTAAACAAGTGCATGATAATGGCACATAACAATCATAAACTTATTTATTTTGAAAATAGAAAGCACCTGTTTGGACATAAAATTTGGGAATTTTTTCCCAATTTGTTTTCAAATATCTGTTTGTTAAAACTCCCAAATTTTATTTTCGATAATCTATTTGTTTATAGATTTTAATTATTTTTTGGCAGATTTTGAAAACAAAATCTTCAAATCCCAAAAAAAGAGCTAGAATAATTTTTGAAGTTCTCTACTCACAAAACTTCAAATTATTTTCAAGTAAAATGTATGTCCAAACATGATAACAACACGATAGGGGATTCAAGAATTACTAAAGAAAAACAAGAAACGTGCGGAAGCTAAAAGAAAATAGGGAAACGAAAAAGAAGACATAAATTAAAGATAGATTGAATTCAAGAAAGAGTTTCTTGAATTCAAGAAGTCTATTCTTGAAGTTGAATCCTAGCAACAACAATTAGATAACGAATAACTAATCGCCTTTGGTAGAGAATTAAAAATAAGAGATAGATTGTGAAACCCGACCCTTTTATAATAACAAGAACAACAATAAGCCTAAACTTATCACCTTTCTTGAATACCTAGAAGTGATCTAAGATTTCGAAAATGGTTTAATCTTACCACCTTAAGTTGATTCTTGAAGGTTGAAGAATAAATCCAAGAGTAACCATACACAAGAGTGCAAAACAAATCTCATAATTTTTGTTGATATTGTCTATATTAATCTGTCCTAAAACAAATAAGACACCCCTTTATATAGAAAGGGAGTCACAAAATTCTACCACAAAAACAAACAAAGAAAGCCCTAACTACTTTAGACAAAAGTCCAACTACCTTAGAATAGGATCTTGAAAGTCTAAAATCAATCTTAGAAATCTTAGAAATCTTGGAAAATAAAGAAAATCCTAACTACTTTGGACAAAAAGTCCAACTACCTTAGGATAGGATCTTGAAAATCCAAAACCAACTTAGAATAGAATCTTGGAAATCTTGAAAATCTTGAAGGACATTTGCAAACAACTTGGCACCAACTTGCACTCAACCTTTAGCACGACTATTGTACCCTTATTTTACATTAAGTAAATCCTTTTTATGTTATAAAAATGTAATTTCATGTAGGACTTATTGGGCTGCAAGTTTGGACACATTTTAAGTGCCAAAATGGTCCAAACGTGGACTGATTAGGACCTTCTTCTAAGGATATCTCTTGGGAATCAATACTCCTCTTCTCGGACATAAATTTAGACCATAAAATAATTATAACACCTAGCCAATTCACACCCTTTATCCTTGAGCTCTTCCTCCCAATTAACAACTTCTTTATTTGCACTTGAAATATAATGACCTTGTTTTGCAACTCTTTAGCTTGACATCTTGTTAAAAGCTCTCTTTGAGATTCCAAAGCTTCATTCTTGTCCTTGAATATAGTTGAGCTCCCTAGGATGCTATCAAAACACAATTTCAACTTTCAAAAAATATTTTCATCTCATCTTCAATAATTTATTTTTTTAAAATTTCAACCAAATCTATGTCCAAACGCTAGCAAATACAGATGAAGATCGAAATTGGAGTATCTAGCCATTGAAGTAATCAATGACATCAATAGGAGTAGATGGACCTTACAGTACTCAAGTATCGTGGATCAATCTGGTTCCATCAATCATGACTGCTACATTTCTATCCTCATATGAGCCCTACTAATAATACGACAGTGGCTGAGAAGAATATGTCTATGACAAGCTTTGAGGTATTGAGGAAGCGAAAAATAACGTTGGAATGATCTTTTTAAAATTATGCTTGTATTTTGACTATTAAAAATATTTTGGAAAAATAGTCCTGCGTCAAATTTTAAAGTATGTCAGGCAAACGTTTGCTCTATCGTCAGAATTTTGAAAAATGTGAGGCAAAATTTTAAGGCATGCAGTAAATTCTAGTAATCATCAGAATTTTATGCAAAACTGTGTTCATCACTAAAATTTCATTTGCAATACTGAAAAAATGTGATATCCATCATCATTCTAGTGGCAAAATATTGATGATCAACATTACTTCTGTGTGCTTTAACATTCTGTCCGGCGTGCTTTAAAATCGAAAAGAATCCCGCCAGCGTGCTATAAAATTCATGCATAAGGCCTTTTTTCACAATTTCTATTATTAGGGTAAAAAAATCAATAGTAGCACATAAATATCCTATTTATGCTATTCTCCCTTGAGGAACAAAAAATTGCATCTGTTATCCCCTTAAAAAGATGGTCTTTAAATATTTTTCTCGTTTTTTATGTAATTACAGAAATAGGCTTCTTCTTCACCAATAATACCACAGTTCTTTCATATTGGAAGCTTAAAAATCTTGTTTGGAGGTGCAAACTAGAAATTAATGGTTGATTATTATTAAAATCGTTTGAATATTTATAATTTATGCTTAAGTTTTAGTTCAACCATTACTTAGTGGCTTGCTTTAAAAATCTCAAAACTCCATTATAGCCCTTAGAAAATGTTGGAGAAGACAAAGTGAGTCTTCTTGATTTTGGGACATTTGACTAAAATTGAAGATCATTTATGCTGGTATGCGGAGTCTTTGTTTTAAATTTAAGATCATTTAAAGTAGGTTTGAGATTATTCAATCAAAATTAGAATTGAAAATTTCTTTGTTGAATCACACAGATAAATTATGTCAATCAGATAGACTTTAATGAACAATTTAACAAATAGGCCGATTACAGATAACAAAAAATCATCAATCTCGTAGAGCTTGATGAATAATTAAATAACCACAAATTCCTATTAATCGGATAGAGTTTGTGAGCGATTAATAATATAAGTCGAGTAAATATAATATAAAATCTAACAATTTCAATTGAGAAATTTCTGACAAGCAATAAGTATGTGTAAGACTGGAAGTCATTTTCTAAACATATTCAAAACGGGACAAATGTTTTAGACCAGACCCTAGGTCCCCCTTGAGGAAAGGATACATACTAATTGGGCTTTGCAATAGCTTGGAGTGTTTACGGACTAGCTCGTCATCTTCTACCAAAATGACTTGTGGCCTAATCATCCCCACTTCAAGAAATTATTGTCCTTGGTGCATATTAAGCTCGGTTTGTTTTACTTTACTATTACTATTACTACTTCTTAATAATAGGAAATACATGCACCTCACGGTCAACATGTCTGCCTGTCATAAATAAGGATATTTTTGTATTTTGGACAAAACATAGCAATACAATTAGCTGGAAACGAATCTTATTGTAGCTGCTACATAAAAGTTTTTAACACTTTTATGAAATTGTCCCTTATTTATCTCATCAACCAGTAGCACATTACTATTACTACTTGTAACGATCCGGCCAGTCGTTTTGAGAATTAGAGCTCTGATCCCCTAATACCTATTTTCCTCACATTTGTGTCCGCTATTGAGACTTGTCAGAGTGATTGGTTATGGAATTCAGAGAGTTTTGGGACACTTAGTCCCTAGTTGTGAGTTTAAGCCTTAGAGTATGGACCATAGTCGGAACTGTATGAAGACGGATCCGAAATAAAATTTCGTCGACTCTGTTAGCTCCGTTGAGTGATTTTGGGATTAGGAGCGTGTTCGAAATATGTTTTGGAGGTCTGTAGTAGATTTAGACTTGAATTGGCGAAAGTTAGTATTTCGGCGATGTCGGCCGATAGTGGAAATTTTGATATCGAGCTCGGAATGGAATTCCCAAAGTGGTTGTAGATTCATAGTGTTATTTGTGACCTGTGTGTAAAATTTGAGGTCATTCGGACTAGTTTTGCGGAGTGAGGCCGCAGGTACGAGAGCCGCAGGTGCGGAGGGAGTGCGTAAATATGGAACTGGTGGGGCTAGTGATGGAGCGCAAGTGCGCAAGTTTGACCACACCTGCGAGCCCGCAGGTGCGAAGCGTGGGCGCAGGTGCGGAGCCTGACTGCCTTAGTGAAATGCGCAGATGCGCCGATTTGGACCGCAGGTGCGAGGAATTGCCAGCAGATGCGGCCCCAGCCCGGATAAGTGACCTTCGCACCTGCGATGATTTTTCCCGCAGGTGCGTGACCGTAGATGCGGCCCCATGAGCGCAGGTGCGGAAATCGCTGAGTTGAAGAGGCAGCTTCGAGGGTTCATTCCTCATTTTTCACCAATTCGATTTAGAGCTCGGTGGGAGACGATTTCTCGAGGGATTTTGAAGGAGAACTATTGGGTAATTAATTCTAACTCTATTTTGATCATAATACATTAAACTATTATTATTTTCCTCGTCTAATTAAGGAATTTGGGGGTTGAAGTTTGGAAATGGGGGAAAAGGTTCCCCAATTGAAAATCTGAGATTTGAATGAGAATTTGACGTCGGATTTAGATGATTTTTGTTCGAGTGAACTCGTGAGTGAATGGGTGTTCAAAATTTATAATTTTTACCCGATTCCGAGACGTGGGCCCGTGGAGACGTTTTGGGCGTTTTTCCTAATTTCACGCTTTAGCTTCGAATTAATTAGCTAAATTAGTTACTGGTAGTTATATTTATATTATGCAATTAATTTGAATAGATTCAGCCCATTTGGAGTCGGATACTCGTGGCAAGAACGTGATATCGAGTTTATTTGAGCGATTCGAGGTAAGTGGCTTGCCTAATTTTGTGTTGGGGACTTTCTCTTAGGATGTTTGATATTAATTGATGTGTGGGCGCCGTGTACGTGGGGTGACGAGTATGTACACGGACTATTATTGCAAAAATCTCATTTTTCCTTTCTAAATCATAAACTATTTTTTCTTATTAAATTGCACTAATACGTTTAATTGTTAAACTTAGACTAGAGAAACATGCTTACGTGTTTTAACTGCCTATTTGATATTCTGTGTGTCATGCTTAGTTAAGTCCCTACTTTCCTTATCTGTGTTCAGTATAAACTGTATAACTCGATGTCATACCTGCCATTTCATCTTGCGTTGCTTATTTAAATTGGGACTACGGACTTATTCCGGGAGATCCTCCTGTCTTGCATATTTATTTTGGGACTACGAACGTATTCTAGGAGATCTCCCAACACTGCATATTTACTTTAGAACTACATACGTATTCCAGTAGATCCCCCAGCACTGTATATTTACTTTGAGACTACGGACGTATTCCGGGAGATCCCTATGTACTGCATATTCATTTGGAACTATCGGACGGTATCCCGGGAGATTCCCCACTGTGTTTACCTTGTTCTGAGCCAAGGGCTCCCTTAACTGTTAAATTTTTGAGAATTCTTTAACTGTGTTACCGTAAATTTTACTTATATATTTTACTGTTTAATTTATTATATTTACTCCGATAGGGCCTTGACCTGACCTCGTCACTACTCGACCGAGATTAGGTTTGGCACTTACTGGGTACCATTGTGGTGTACTCATGCCCTTCCCCGCACATGATTTCGTGTGCAAATCCAGGTGCGAGCTATCAGCCCCGGAGTTAGTGCATGTTGTTGATTCTAGGAGACTTCAAGGTACTACTGCTTGCGTCCGCAGATCTTCAGAGTCCCCTTCTACTCCCTCGCCTAGAGACTTTCTTTATTATCTTCAGACTTTTGTATAGAGCTATATAGATTATAGCACCTTGTGACTTTCTGATATTCCGGGTCTTGAAAAATTATTTTATATATGCCGAGTGGTACTACTCTTGGATATTCACAATATACTGTTTATCTGTAAAAATGTTGTGTTCTCTTTATATTTTTTGTAATATAAGGCTTACCTAGTCGTAAAGACTAGGTGCCATCATGATACCTTACGGAGGGTTAATTTGGGTCGTGACACTACTTCTTAATAAGAGGGAATACATGCACCTCAAGGTCAACATGTCCGCCTGTCATAAATAAGGGTATTTTTGAATTTTGGACAAAACAGAGCAATACGATTAGCTAAAAACGAATCTTATTGTAGCTGCTACATAAAAGTTTTTAACACTTTCACGAAATTGTCCCTTATTTATCTCATCAACCAGTAGCACATTACTATTACTACTTATTAATAAGAGGGTATACATGCACCTCAAGGTCAACATGTCTGCATGTCATAAATAAGGGTATTTTTGTATTTTGGACAAAACAGAGCAATACGATTAGCTGGAAACGAATCTTATTGTAGTTGCTACATAAAAGTTTTTAACACTTTCACGAAATTGTCCCTTATTTATGTCATCAACTAGTAGCACATTATTATTACTACTTCTTAATAAGAGGGAATACATGCACCTCAAGGTCAACATGTCTGCCTGTCATAAATAAGGGTATTTTTGTATTTTGGACAAAATAGAGCAATACGATTAGCTGGAAACAAATCTTATTGTAGCTGCTACATAAAAGTTTCTGACACTTTCACGAAATTGTCCCTTATTTATCTCGTTAACCAGTAGTACATTACTATTACTACTTCTTAATAAGAGGGAATGCATGCACCTCAAGGTCAACATGCCTGCCTGTCATAAATAAGGGTATTTTTATATTTTGAACAAAACAGAGCAACACGATTAGCTCGAAACGAATCTTATTATAGCTGCTACGTAAAAGTTTTTAACACTTTCACGAAATTGTCCCTTATTTATCTCATCAACCAGTAGCATATTATTATTACTACTTCTTAATAAGTAGTAGTAAGCACCCTCCACTTCCAACCAAGAGGTTGTGAGTTCAAGTCACCCCAAGAGCAAGGTGGGGAGTTCTTGGAGGGAAGGATGCCGAGGGTCATTTGGAAACAGCCTCTCTATCCCAAGGTAGGGGTAAGGTCTGCGTACACACTACCCTCCTCAGACCCCACTAGTGGGATTATACTGAGTTGTTGTTGTTGTTGTTGTACTTCTTAATAAGAAGGAATACATGCACTTCAAGGTCAACATGTTTGCCTGTCATAAATAAGAGTATTTTTGTATTTTGGACAAAACAGAGCAATACAATTAGTTCGAAACTAATCTTATTGTAGCTGCTATATAAAAGTTTTTAACACTTTTACGAAATTGTCCCTTGTTTGTCTCATCAACCGGTAGCATATTATTCTGACAAGTGTCAACTCTCTATCTACTTGTCCTGCTAATTGATGTCGGCTATCCATGTGCCTTTTCACAACAAAAGGAGTATTGGTGACCGCTAATTGTAGTTTCTTATAGGCTGAATACATGGACATACCCCTAAACTTATCCTTTTTTTTTTCTTCCACCTAGATACTTAAACTCACCCAATAACCTATTACGCGCTCAATCTCTATTTAGATTGTGCCAATTCTTCCTTCAAAAAGTTAAATATAGTTTAATATATTTACAATATAATTTTGTTTTGCCGCTTTACTACATTGATCTTATTTAGTTCATGTGGGGGATTGTTGAGGTTTTAATGTTTTAAGATGTAATATTCTTAAAATGAGGGTGA
>AWOL01S0019574.1:89784-101238 GCA_000715115.1 Nicotiana otophora | reverse complement strand
ACACACGCACACCCAGTGTTGAAACTAGCATGCTGCTACGTTTTGCTCTTAATTTGCAATGCCATTGAGTCAAGCGAATTGGGAATTTTTCCTGTTAAACTTGCTAATGTAAAACGACTGGTTTATGTAGGCTCTCACTGAGAAACAGTTAACTATCAGATCTTCTACCCAAGAAAAAACATTTCCTTGATATTTTCTTTTTACTGTCTTTAGGATTTGAATATCCCCTCAGTCCTTGTAGTTGCTGTGTCCTTTTACTTCTAGCTACTATTCAAGCCAATTTCAAATCATGTTCCTACATTACGAAAGTGGAGTATCATATTCTTGAAGAGATTGGCTTCCATTCTTTAGTTGTTTGCACCATTTCTCAAAATTACTGGTGACAATTGACAAAGATCGTACATTACTTTTTCCTACACAGAAGACTCCAAACTTTAGGAATCAATGTTCAAACAGATCAAAAGTTAAGCAGAGAATATATATAAGCCATTATCAACAAGCTATATTAGTCGTCTAAGTCGAAATACTCCTTTACCAAAACCTAACCACCCCAAAAATCCATATAGTAAAGATGGGCAGCTTTCAAGCAAAAACACAAACACCTGGTAGACTAAACTACTCATCGCCCTCAAATCCCCCACCAATTTCACAAATCTTATCCCAAAAACCCTTCTCCACCGGTACAACCGACAATCTAGGCTGTCTAAAAAGCCCAAAACCCTTCAATCCTTCATCTTTCTTCATCTCAGCCAGGTCCACAGCCCTCCTCATCTCACCAACCGCCTTCACATCCACTGCGCCGCCACTGTCATCATCATCTGCATACCACTCACGCGCCACTGATACAATGCCCACAACGCGCCGGGCTTTGGACCCGGAATGGTAGAAGAAACAAAGGTCTCCTATGTTCATGGACTTCATATACTTCTGAGCTTGCTTGTTTTTCACTCCATCCCACTTTGATATGCCGCCGTTTGCTTCTTGGTCATCCCATGACCATTCTCCTGGCTCTGTTTTCAGTAACCAGTACTGTGTTTTTTTCCCCATTTCTAACCTGACCTTTGAGGTTGTATTCCTTTTTATATTACTATTTGTTTGGCGGGAGTTCGATAGATTTGGCGCGAACGATTTTTTCTTTTCTTTTTTATTTTAATTCTCTTCTAAAGTTTTGGGTGACGTGAGTCCATGAGTAACGGGACAGAGAAAATAAAAGAGGGAATTTATGAAATTAGAACACATTTTCTAAAATAATATAGGGCAAAAACGTTTATCCTCAAATAGGATAACAATTGAATTTATACATGGTTTTAAGGATACGTGATCTAATTTGATACAAAATGAAAAGTCAAATTAAGATTAAAATTAATGATAAGAAAAGTAAATGCAAATCACACAAGTTGAACAATCTTGGCCTTGAAGGTTGATCACCTTTGAGTCGAAAATGCTACCATCGATGCCGGAATAGAGTAATGAGATAATAATAACTAGAAATGATAGTTTATTGCTTTGAGATGCGAGTTATAATGTGTTTTACAAATAATCAGACCCTCTTTACATAGTAGGGGAGTCCTACTTTAGGTACAACTCTATATAAGGTAAAAAATCTCATGATTTGCTAATTAATCGATTTCATTGATACGTGCCGAGATTCCCGCTGTGATGTGCGACCGGTTACGGATATTTCAGTCTTAAGTTATTTTGGTTCGATGATGTTCTCTTGAGCTAATTCGGAGTCAGAGTCAGCTCCAGGGTCACAGACTCGATAATCTTTGAAGGCACATGTTCTAACCTCGTACCTAGGTTCGATGGAATCCAGGGTCGATCTTCAATCCATTATGTTTCATCCCCAGTACGTAATGCAATAGGCGAGCTTGGTTTCTATCGTATACAGATAGTCCCCTCGTTTTTCGGAGAGTAAATGACGAGAAACGCTATGAACCTCGGATTCTCACTATACGAGCTTCTGATTCTCACTCTGATAAATGACGACAAATTCATGACGTAAGTGATAAGAATAGTTGAAACGTCCCGCCGGTCCAGTCTTCGAGGCATTGAATGTGTGTCAGTTAACGGTCTGCCGCTTTAGGATACGAACCGTCGTTTGAGAAAACTATAAATACCCTTTTCATCCATTCATTGGAACTTTTACATTTAAATATTTGCACTTGTGTTTTAAGAAAACTTCATCACTGTCATCTTCAAACTTCTTTCCTTCTGGTTTTCTGAAAGCTTTCATAAGTTATCTGCTAATTACACATCCTCTTTTATCAGCACCCTCTTTTCTCCTCTATTTAGAAGTAATGGCAAAGACTTTCAAATCCGTTCCACAAAAAGAAACTCCCTCTTCCTCGAAACCGACTGAGAACGTTTTGCCTTTCGTTACTGATGAACCGACACGGGAACCCCTTCTAAAGATGTTTGTCCCTATGGGGTGTCCAACTGGAGCCGATTTCAAGGTTGAGAAAACCTCCTCGGTACCGGGCCGGTGTGAGCCGGTCTCGAGATATATGTGTTCGGTCACCGACAGTGTTCTCGACAAGGTCAAGGAGGACTACAACTCGGCCGGTAAGCACGTATAGGTTCCTATGCCCGAGGAAGCAATCACGACCCATGCAGAGGGTGTTTTAAGTGTTTACACTTATTCCTTCACGTTGGGGCCTTTAGACCCGATCATCATCGCCTTTTATAAGAGGTACGATGTGACCCTAGGCCAAATTCATCCCTTCTTCTGGAGGATAGTCATCCTCCTCCGCTTTTTTGTAAACAAGATCGAGGGGTGCCCCTTCACCATCGATCACCTCATGCAATTGTACAGCCCCCGACTCTATCGAGGGGGCTAATAAAACTTGCTCGTCGGGCCAGTAAGGCCCCGTTCTCGAGCATCGACGAGGATTGGGATTGAGGCTGGTTGGGCCGATTTGTTCGAGTGAAGACCTCAGACTTAATCCCGGCCGAGGACATGCCATTTCCTGAGAAATGGAACATGAAGCGTAAGTATAACCTTGCCTTTAAGATTTTGTTTATAATTTTTCTTTTTCCCTTCTTCTTATCGATTCTTTATGATGTATTTGTTGCTTGGATGTCGGATGTAGTTCCTCGACTCAATGAGTGGGTCGAGGGCATCGTGTCGCAAAAACATTATTCCGAGCGCGCGTGGCGTGAGCTTTCGAAAGGCCGATGAGAGGCTCGTTCTCATAGTGATATTCTTTCTTTAAGTTATGTTCGACTTTACTTCCACACTGTTGATTTCTAACTTGTTTCACTTTCCTTTTGTAGGTTTACTAAAAGATGTTGAAATGAGGCCCCCATCCGGTGACGATGACGTCTTCACCGAGCCCCCTCCTCCGAAGCAGGATAAAGAGAAGAAAAGAAAAAAGGCTCCGAGTTCTCCGGGCCCTGAAAAGGATAAACCGAAGAGGTGATTGGTGCGAAAACCCAAGGAAAGCACCAGTTCTCGAGCGCCGCCTCCGGATTCACTTTACCAATTAAGAGATGAGTCTGATGGGGAAGAAGGGGCCTTTGACCTGATGGATAGCATGCCGCCTCAGTCAGAAGGTCAGGGAGCTTCCGAGCTGGAAGGGGTGAGGCTGTCCCTCATCAAGTTAGAGAAACTGAGGAGGTCGGGGCCGGATCCTCGCGAGCCGTGGGCAATGCCTCAAAGGAGGTACTTGGTGTAATAGAGGTTGACGAGTCGCCCTCATTCACAGAATCGACGTTTAACGAGGCGCAAGCTGCTAAAGAATGCCCCACCGAAGGGACTCATGGAATGCATGACCTTTTCTGAGGTATCTTCGATGGCGTGAACTCGACGGCCACAAAAGACGCTACCGGTTTGGGAGACTTAAATATACCAAGGAAAAGCCAATCCTCAGAAGCAAACGGTCCATCTTCGAGCCCGAGATTGGTCTATAAATTTCGTGCTCCGAGTGTGTATCCCGATCGGAAATGTACCATTATTTTATCCCTTCCGGAGGATGCTCGGATTCTTTCTCCCCATGTAGGGGTGGCCAGCTATCTTCGGTGCCTGGTGACCAAAGATGATCAAGCTAAGATGAACGAGGTGAATGCATCTTGCCTTTTCAACGAAGCGCAACAGGCATTGAACCGGGTAACTTCATGCTTCCCTAAGTGTATTTTTTACTTACACTTAGATTTTTTCGCATATGACTTAGCGTTTCTTTTCTTGCTTGTAGGCTTTGGTGCTTCATTCTGAGGCTTTTTTGATGCACCAGGATGACCTGAAACAACTTGAAGCCGAAGTTCGAGAGCTTACTGAAAAGAGAGACGCCTTTAAACTTCTTAGTGAGCAGCTAGAAGGGGAGGCTAAGAACCTCCATGCTGAGCTGAAGGTTGCTCAGAAGGATCATGCTGACTTGGTCAAGTAGGTAAAAGTTTTCTAAGTAAGTGATGATAAATTTGATTCGATGACTGATGGTCAAAATCTACAGGTCCAGCAAAAACTCGATTGGATTAATCAGCTTCGAACTGAGATAGATGTAGTCAAAGTTGAGACCGATGAATGGAGAGGCAAGATGGATCATCTAGCCTCGGAAAAGAGGTTGTTCAGGCACAACTAACTTCAGCCGAAATCTAACTAAGAGCGGCAAAAGGAAAGGGCCAAGATCCAGACAAAAAGGGTCGAGGAGCTTCAATCTCGACTAGGTCAGTCGTCTCAGATCGAGAAAATCTGGCTAAGGATCTTAAAACGGCCCCAGTCGAAAGTCGCCTTGGTCGAGGCCGAAGCTGATAAAATGGTGGCCCAGTACAAGGTTGATGCCGAAGCGGCTCAAGACCAATCGAAAAATATAGTCGAGCATACGAAGTGGCAATCCCGTAGGCAGTCCCTCGAGGAAGTTCACGCTCAAGGTTTTGACTTATCTGCGGAGATTGAGGATGCCAAGGTGTTTGAAGCTGAGGCCAGGAAGTTGGCCTATCCCGTGGAGGATGATTTCGAGGGCTCAATTAGGTCTGAGGATGGAGAAGACCTCGAAAATCCTGATGATGAGGCGGGCTACGGCAAAGATTAGGCCGCTTCTGTTCGATTTTATTCCTTTTTGTACTTAATATTGTATGTCAAGACTGCTCGGCCTTTGTAAAGACAATACTTTACAACTTTTCTATTTCTTTGTTTTGGTGATTCTCGAGTTCTTTCCTTTGATTTTCTTTTTATCTTTTCCAAAGATTGAAATGACTTAGCATTAAGTAGTCATGTCCGGAATCCTGAATATGCTTGTCTTTTGATTTTGTTATCTCTGAAGCATCATGGGACCCGGTATGTCCAAGAACTTTTTCCCTGAAATACTTATTCTTTTTAGAATATGACTTGTCGAGAGTGTGTTTTTTGCAAGCTTTTGTTTTCTCGGGTTTTGTTAACCCAGAACGGCCTTAGCCTTTTGTTTTTTGTGTCATCTTTTTGTTGAGGCCGTTTTTGGCCCTTGTAAAAATTTTAATCGGGCAGTTCGGCCCTTGTAAAAGAAATTTTTGATTATGAATATAAGGTTTTTCCCTTCAACAACTTTCAATTTTTCTTTTTGCCTTGTTTATTTTTACTTGCAAAGATCTACATACCTTGGCATAAAACAGTAGGTTTTCGTTTAGAGACTCGAAGAAACCTTGCCTTCAGCTATTTCGTTTTAAGGCATCGCGGGGTTTCGGTGTGACCGAAAGTTTTCTTTCCCCAAAGTACTTAGACTTTTAGTCACAATCGATCGAGGATAGCCTTTGGAACCGGTTAAGAAAATTTTAAGGCCTTGTTGTTTTTATGACGGGCTTCGGACATCTTCGAGCTGAGTTTATATGGCCGTAGCTTTTATAGTTCGAGTGTTGTCCCGTGTTAATGTCATTATCCCGAGTAATCCGGGTTTGCCTAAGATGATAGTCCCCGAGTGGGGGTGACCTTAGCCTATAAAATTTGGGGGATGCCTAATAGGTCTTATACTCCCGAGGTCTAATAGCTTGGACCGTCCGAGTTTGTTTCCGGACGGCACTCCCCGAGTAAGAGAATGACTATTCGAACTCAAGTTAAGGTGGCCCTTGGGCTCGTTTCCTTTAAGGGATCGGAAGCAGGGAATTCCTTAAGAAATATCAAGGAATGTTTTTTAAAAGACAAGATGTTTGCAAGGAAGAGACTTCTCTTTATTCTTGTGCATAATAATAACGTATGTGTACATGCTTTGTGTCAGGGTTCGAGTAGTCTATGTGGGCACGGTTCATTTGATCGTTTGGCCCTTACATAGAATCCTATCGATCGATACCCTTCAATTCTGAAGTCTCTTTCCATGCTAAAGTCGGTATCGGAGGGTAATGCCCCCCAGTATTTGAGGTTGATCAAAAAAAGATCTCGAATACTGTTTTGATCACCGTCACCGGTTTGTTGTCGGCCTTCAATTCTAAGTTAGCACGATTTACTTGTTGCCTCATTAAAAACCTTGTCGGAAATACCCATTTGGGAAAAAACCGATTTAAGGGAAAAAGAGTGCAACGCGTGCTTTCAGACCTAAAATCTCATACTTTTCCTTGTCGATCACCTGCAAAAGTTAGTCCAAAATATAAGTAAAAGGAAATGGATGGGGTCGTACCTTAGCAGTAATATCGTTTCAGGTGTGCTACATTCCAGTTGTTCGGTAGTTGCTCGCTGTTCATTGTTCCGAGCTTGTAGGATCCTTTTTCGATGACCTCGATAATTTGGTACGGTCCTTCCCAATTCGGCCCCAATTTCCCTTCGTTCAGGTTTTGTGTGCTTAGCGTGACCTTTCTTAGTACCATGTCCCCAGTATTGAAGTGTCGAAGGTTGGCCCTTCAATTATAATATCTTTCGATCCGCTATTTTTGGGCGGCTAACCGGACATGAGCGGCCTCGCGCCTTTCATCTAATAGCTCCAGGTTCGTACTCATAGCTTCATCGTTCGATTCTTTTTTCGCATATCGGAATCCGATACTCAGTTTCCCGACCTCGACCGGTATCAAAGCTTCAGTGCCATAAACCAAAGAAAATGGGGTAGCCCCGGTACTGGACTTCAAGGTTGTACGGTATGCCCATAGGACTTCGGGTAATATTTCTTTCCATCTTCCTTTGGCGTCGGTTAACCTCTTTTTAAGGTTTTGGAGTATGGGTTTGTTGGTAGATTCAGCTTGTCCATTCCCACTAGGGTGATAAGGTGTCGATATGATCCTTTTGATCTAGTGATCTTCGAGGAATTTGGTTACTTTGCTTCCGATGAATTGTTTCCCATTATCGCATACGATCTCAGCTGGCATTCCAAATCGGCATATGATGTTATCCCAAATGAAATCGATGACCTCCTTTTCCCTGACCTTCTCATATGCATGGGCTTCCACCCACTTAGAAAAATAATCAGTCATAAACAATATAAATTGAGCCTTACCTGGTGCCCACAGAAGGGGGTCAACGATGTCCATTCCCCACTTCATGAATGGTTATGACGATAAAACCAAGTGGAGCAGCTCCCCGGGTTGATGGATCATCGGAGTGTGTCTTTGGCATTCATCACATTTTCGAATGAACTCCTTTGTGTCGTTTTCCATGTCGATCCAGTAATAATCGGCTCTGATTATTTTTTGAACCAGCGATTTGGCGCCCGAATGATTTCCACAGGTACCTTCATGGATTTCCCTCAAAACATACTCAGTATCGCCCGACACTAGACATATTGTAAGTGGGCCATCAAATGTTCTTCTAAACAAGGTTCCATCTTCAGACATGCTAAATTGGGCCGCCTTTGTACGCAGGGCCCTTGACTCTTTTGGATCCGATGGCAGTTTATCAGATATTAGATATTCCACGTAATTATTCCTCCAGTCCCAAGTTAGGCTCGTCGAGTTGATCTCGGTGTGGCCTTCTTCCACCACCGATCTCATATGCTGTACGACTTCTCCCATGTTGAACTCGTCATCTTTGATCGATGACCCCAAGTTAGCGAGGGCATCGGCCTCGCTGTTTTGATCTCGAGGTACTTGTTGAAAAGTCCATTTTTTGAACCGATGTAATGTAACCTGTAATTTGTCCAAGTATCTTTGCATTCGTTCCTCTCTGACCTCGAATGTTCCATTGACTTGGTTTACCACAAGGAGGGAGTCGCACTTGGCTTCGATCACCTCTGCCCCCAAGCTCTTGGTTAATTCAAGTCCTGCAATCATGGCCTCATATTCGGCCTCGTTGTTAGTCAATTTCACAGTCTTAATAGATTGTCTAATTATATTACTCGTTGATGTCTTTAGTACGATACCAAGTCCAGACCCTTTTACGTTTGAGGCGTCGTCCGTGAAGAGGGTCCAGATTCCTGAGAAAGTTCCTGAGTTAATCAATAACTCTCTTTCGACCTCGGGTATTTGAGCCGGTGTAAAGTCAACCACAAAGTCTGCCAAAGTTTAAGACTTAATAGCGGTCTGAGGTCGATACTCGATATCGTACCCCACTTATTTCTATGGCCCATTTGGCCAATCGGCCCGAGAGTTCGGGCTTATGCATAACGTTCCTCAATGGGTAAGTAGTTACGACACATATAGGGTGACATTGGAAGTACGGTTTTAGCTTCCTAGAGGTGCTTAGCAAAGCGAGCGCCAGTTTTCCCAGGTGAGGGTAATTAGTTTCGGCATCACCTAAGGTTCTACTAACATAGTAAATTGGAAATTGCGTACCTTGATCTTCCCGAACTAGGACTCCACTTGCCGCTACCTCCGAGACCGCCAAGTACAAGTACTGTTGTTCGTCTGTCTTCGGTGTGTGAAGCAGGGGAGGGCTCGATAAATACTTCTTGAGTTCCTCCAAGTCTTGTTGGTATTCCGGGGTCCACGAGAAGTTGTTTTTCTTCTTCAATAGTGCAAAGAATCGATGACTATTGTCGGGCGATCTCGAAATAAATCGCCCTAGGGCAGCCATTCGTATGGTTAACCTTTGCACAACCTTTACGTTGTCCACGACCATGATATCTTCGATGGCTTTGATTTTATCAGGATTGATATCGATTCCCCGATTGGATACCATAAATCCGAGAAACTTACCCGATCCCACTCCAAACGCACATTTTTCTGGGTTCAACTTAATGTTGTACTGCGTCAGTATGGTGAATGTTTCCTGCAAATGTCTCAAATGGTCATCTGCTAGAAGGGACTTAACTAACATGTCATCAATGTAAACCTCCATTGATTTTTCTATTTGTTTCTCGAACATCCGATTTACTAAGCGTTGGTATGTGGCACTAGCATTTTTTTAATCCAAACGGAATTACGTTATAACAGTATGTGACATATTTAGTGATGAAGGAAGTTTTTTCCTGATCACCCGGGTCTATCCGTATTTGGTTGTACCCGGAATAAGCATCGAGAAAATTGAGGGTCTTGTGGCCGGCCGTGGCATCGATCATACGGTCGATGTTGGGCAAAGGAAAAGAGTCTTTGGGGCATGCTTTATTCAAATATTTATAGTCTACACACATTCTTACTTTATTCCAATTTTTAGGGACTAACACTACGTTTGCTAACCAATCCGGGTATTTGACCTCCCGAATAGACCCTATTTTAAGAAGCTTAGATACCTCATCCTTGATGAAAGCATGCTTTATCTCGGACTATGGTCTCCTCTTTTGTTTAACCGGATGAAACTTCGGGTCCAGGCTCAACTTGTGAGTGGTTATCTCTGATGGGATACCTATCATATCGAGGTGGGACCAAGCGAAACAATCTTTGTTAGTTATAAGAAATTGAATGAGCTTTTCCCTAAGCTCGGAGCTTAGCCCCGTGCCCAAGTATACCTTTCGATCGGGTAAGTTTTCTCGCAATATAACTTGTTCCAGTTCCTCGACCATCAATTTAGTGGTGTCGAAATCATCGGGGGCTATAAAAGATCAGGGAACCTCATAATCATCGTCCTCGACTTCCTCTTGTTTGTCTGAATCTGTCGAAGATGGCATCAGTGATTGCTATTTTGCCCCGTTTTTTACCACCTGGTTTGGGCCCTTCGATGTTGAAACTGTAGATACCGGTGTCACCTCTTCAACAATGAAAATTTCTTTGACAATCGGTTGTTTTCCGTAGATTGTTTTAACTCCGTCAGGTGTTGGGAATTTCAATGTTCGGTTTAGCATCGAAGGCACCGCCCTCATGTTGTGGATCCATGGCCTTCCGAATAGAGCGTTGTACCTCATGTCCCCTTCGATCACATAAAATGTGGTCTTTTAGATGGTCCTGGCGGTGTTTAGTGGTAATGTTATTTCGCCTTTAGTGGTCTCACAAGCCATGTTGAATCCGTTTAGAACTCGAACTGCAGGCACGATTTGGTCTTGCAGACCGAGCTGTTCTACGACCCTTGATCGAATGATGTTGATTGAGCTACCTGGATCAATTAACACATGTTTAGCCCGAATTTTATTTATGAGTACAGATATTACCAGTGCATCATTGTGGGGTTGCATGATCCCTTCCGCATCTTCGTCGTTGAAAGATAAAGTTCCTTCCGGTATGTAGTCCCGCATTTGTTTCTCCCTAGTGATGGATACTTTGGTGCGATTCAACATCGGCTCTTGTGGGATATCAACTCCTTCGATGATCATGGTAATGACGTGTTGAGGTTCTTCTTGTTCTGCCTATTTGTTAGAATCCCTGTTCCTGAAATGATTCTTGGCTCGGTCGCTCAATAACTCCCGAAGGTGCCCATTATTGAATAAACGAGCTACATCCGCTCTCAGCTGTCGACAATCCTCCGTTCTGTGACCATGAGTGTCATGATATTTGCACATCTGGTTAGGATCCCTTTGTGTTGAATCGGACTGTAGGGGTCGAGGCCTTTTGGTATCTTTGATGCGCTCGATAGCTGATACAATGGTGGAAGAATCAACATTGAAGTTATATTCCGATAACCTCGATGCGTCTTTAGACCTGTCGAAGCTATTTTTGGTCATAACTCCTCGGCTGCTTTGACCTTGGTCATTTCTCCTTTCGTTTCTCATGGAGTTTCGCTCAGACCTGCTGCTTCTCCGATCTCCGCTATACGGCTGATACCGATCCCTATTTGGCCTCGGTTTGCGATCAATATTTCTCTTAACTCTATCGAGGGTTTTGACGGGATAGACAGACCCCGAAGGGGCCATGAGTTGATCATTTTCGACTCTGATTTTCGATTGATACCGGTTATGCACATCGGCCCCTGTAACAGTTGAGTATTCTATTAAGTTCGGCTTCAGCTCCTGTGAAGCCACCGAGCTCCGAATATTACGTCCCTAAGTGAAAGCTTGAACAACCCAATCATTCGTTGTAATGACCCAACCGGTCATTTTGACTTTTAGAATCCTGTTCCCCTAAATAAAACTCCCCGTATATGCTTTTATTAATTTATGACTTGCGGGGATGGTTGGTTCGAGATTTGAAAGTGTTCGGGTTGAAATTGGAACACTTGGTTCCTTAAGTTGGCCTTAAAATGCTAAGTTTGACTTCGGTCAA